>OU343223.1:7664533-7724928 GCA_910596185.1 Chrysanthemum makinoi
GATCAACATAGAAATATATATAGAATATTTATGTTTTCCTAAAACATTATTCCAAACTTAAGACGCAACATTTCATTTCTAGGTTGCACGTAGGAGTTTTCCGACTTATCCATCATCCGTTAAAGTACTTAACATCATTTACACTACGGTGAGTTCATAGCCCACTTTCTATTACTTAATTGTTTTACAAACCCTTGGGGGAGATACATGCTTTATTTTAAACCGAACACATTGCTTTCAAATTCTATACTTATCTGATTATTTTACTTGCACTAAGTTACCGCATTTGCCAATCTTAAGTCCCTAAATCATGAATCATTAATCACGAGTGAAGTGAGCGTGAATATTGTGGATAGATCTATCGGGATTGACGAATCCGGTTTGTTTGACCAGGATCCGGTAAACAAACGCACTATATTTGAGTACATCAGGTAAAATGGCAAATTTTACCTACTTGGGGCGTCGGTTACTATTATATGACAGCAAGTTAACGCCTTGATTGCATGATGCTTAGTGAATAATAACTGTTTTGTTTTCTAAACCATAAATGTGAGACTAATTACCTCACGTTATGAATATTGTGTTCAACTGATTTCCTAAACTCTATGAATTTCACTCAACCTTTGTGTTGATAGTTTTAAGCATGTATTTCAGGTCAATAATGTCGGAAGTTGGCGCGGAAGGGCAAGGACAGGATCAAGAAGGCTATAAATAATTTATCATTCACAAAACATCAAAGACTTATATTGATGTATTTTGTAAAAAATGGAACCAACTGGGACATATTTTGTAAACTCTGATATATTTGAATGATAAAGCTTTCTTAAAACGACTCCTTTAGAGATCGTTTTCTATTATTATGACTGTTGTGCCATGAAGTAACACCCAGTTTGAATTCCGCTGCGTATCTCGAAATTGGGGGTGTAACAGATTGGTACCAGAGTCATAGTTATAGAGAAACGAGTCTAAATTAAGACTTAAACTATAACTACTTTTACAAACGAAAACATTTTATAGCCTTCCGTTCTCCGTGCCTTCCATCCTCCAGATGATTTTGGACTTTCAAGACATTTTATAATAACATGAACATATTAGTATATTGATATATACACTTGAGTTATTGAGCATTCCCCATAAACATTAGAATTGTTTTAACATCATAAATACTTATTGTAGATATCATGTCTTCTTCCGCCTACCCCATTATTATCCGTCGGACTCAGATATTGAGGATACTTTTTCATCTACCAATGCGCATGTATCACTAATCCTACCGACCTATACCCTGACATCTTCAAACTACTCTTCATCATCAGACGATAATTTCTATCTTATTGAAGCATTAACATCGTCTCAAGAAACTACTACTTTTCCATCACCACCACCACCATTTCCCTTTTCCATCCCTACATGTAATGAGTTGGATCACTCATTATGGATAGTACCCGACCACCATTGATTCAACAAGAATGTCAGCATGGGCACTATAGCATCTCGCATCTAATCGACGCATTCCTTCATGACACACTAAACCAAGAAGTTGCCAATCAACCAGAGTTACTAGGATATTCTAAACCTATAATAGACTAGTGTGATAATACTAGTTATCTTTTGTACTTCTAAACTGATTAGACTCAGTTAGAAAACTCTATGTAATCCATGAAATAGTTAGCAGTAGTAAAGCGTTGTAATTACTAAACTGAAAGTTTCAGTTAGTAAATTTTGAAGAAGCTTGTAATAGGTTTCGATTTTGTAAATCAATCAACGTTATATGAATAAAACTCTTGTTTTATGCTATCGTGTGTTATGGTTTAAACCTCCAACGTTATTATTCTATCACTCCAAATAAAATCGTGCTTATTTTACCAACCCTCTACTTATGAAATATCTTTTATATGATAGAATCATGCCGCCAAAGAAAGCTAAAGCACCTCAACCAATGACTCTAGATGCTATTGAGCGAATGATTACTGAACGAGTGAATGCGGCAATTATGAACGAGCCATTGCCGCCTGGCCGCCATTGCGCCATTGAAACGCGCCGCCGGTAGTTGCCGCGAAGGCCGCCGGGTACCGAGGCGCGCCGGTGGGCGCTGCTCGGCCAGCCGCAATCGCTGAGCCGCCGCCAGCATTTGAACTATGCCATGCCGCCAGAAGCTGCTAGGCTTGCAGCAGCTAATGCAACTAGAGGTTGCTCATACAAAGAATTTATGAGTTGCAAACCCAAAAATTTCAAGGGTTTAGAAGGAGCCGTGGGTTTAACTCGCTGGTTTGAAAGAATGGAGTCTGTATTTTCAATCAGCAAATGCGTTGAAAGTGACAAAGTTCAATATGCCACTTGTACACTACTAGATCAGGCATTATCATGGTGGAATGCAGTTGCTCAACCAATGGGCATCACAAATGCTTATAAAATCTCTTGGGTCGCTCTAAAGGGTTTAATGATCAAGGAGTATTGCCCTCGTAGTGAAGTACAAAAGTTGGAAGTGGAGTTTTGGAACCATGTACTCAAAGGTGTTGACATCACAACTTACAACCGTCGATTTCAAGAATTGGCGATACTATGTCCATCAATGGTTCCAACAACTGAAAAGCTGTTAGAGAGATATATTTGGGGACTTACGCCTATCATTCAGGGAAATGTGACATCGTTTGATCCAAAGTCACTTGATGATGCTATGCGAATGTCTCGAAATCTCATGGATCAAGCGGTTCGAGCAGGGGCTATCCAAGGACAGAATCTCAATAGCAACACTACCACCAACAACACTAACTACCGTAACAAAAACGACAATACCAACAACAATAACAACAACAAACGACAATGGGATAACAACCAAAGAAATACTTCCAACAACCAAAACCGCAACACCCAATACCATCAGAACAAACAAAAGACAAGAAGCCTCAACGGCTTATGTTGCAGCACCAGCTAGAGGCAATTATGGTGGAATCTACCCATAGTGCAATAAATGCTACTATCATCATATGGGTCCTGCCACCATGTGCCGCAAGTTTCAAAAACTAGGACATTCTACTAAAGACTGTAAGAGCGATGCCATGGCTACTGGAAGTAATACAAAGCCAATAGTTACATGCTTCGGTTGTGGAGAAAAAGGGCACTACAGAGAAAATTGCCCACAAAACCGTGGCCAACAAGACGGAGGTGCTCGTGGTAGAGCCTATGTTATGGGCAACGATGAACCTCAACAAGACCCGAACGTAGTCACCGTTTTTCACTCAATAACCTTCTTGTTAGGGTCTTATTCGATTCTGTGCCGATATGAGCTTTATATCTTCTGCAATTGCACCTTTACTTAATATTGCACCAACCACAATGGATACTCACTATAGTATTGAATTAGCCAATAGGAAACTTAGTAAACACCAAAATTGTACCCCCACCTTTTAAAGGAGCATCATCATCAAGTAACAAGTAAATCACGAGGACGTGATTTCTCCAACGGGGGGAGACTGTAACCACCCGCATCTTCAGGCAACTTTTCATTTTCGAGAATTTACTATTCACTTTTACTATTCATTTTCACTATTCATCCGTAAAATTTTTATTTCACATTCTCGTAAGATAAATTATTTTAGTAATGAACTGAGAGTTCGACAATCGTTAGATCATTTTCGCAAAAGTTATTAAGAAAACATCGTTATAAAGTTTCATTCTGGACGGTCCATCGTTTAAACATCACGCGCTAACGAAAATCAACTCTGATAATTTTCCTAACATCAAATAAATTCTTAGATCACTCATGATTAATTTGAGAATTTTTAAGATTTATTTTTATGTTACCAAATAAGCCCTGCGCTGAAAAACGAAACTTACGTTTTAAACAATTCTACTTACATCCAGACTTAACGATTCCTGCAGTGTTTCTAATATGTTTTTGACACTTTTACATTTTTTTGAAAATTCAAACATATTTCCCTCCTCCTTTGACCATAAAGGAATTAACCTTGTACGTTCTACATTCTTGCATAAATCGCGTAACTTTTAAACTTCACAAATAACTGTTAAGTTATCCCGCGTATGAATAAAACCACATTTTGACATCTCATATTACTTTTAGACTAATTTTAGTATACTCTAAATAAATTCACGGTCGTTTCCCTGAAATTTCGTTATTTTCTGAAAAACTGCGAATTACGCGTTTTTGACCCGTATTTCCAGCTTTAAGCAGCGTTTTTGCTCCCAATGAGATTTATCACTCATTTTATATTTTTAGATGGAGTCTAATGATGAGTCTCATCATTCCTGTAAGTTTCGTATTTTTACGATACCCGGTTTTATGTTTTTATGGCTTAACGACTTACGGTTGGCATTTAACGGAACCAAAACTTACTCTAAACTCAAGATATTATCAAAACTTATCATCTAAGCCACCTAGACACATTGTTACCGACCTAAGGGGGGGAGTCATCATATTTGTGGCTTAATCCTAACCAAGGTTCATTTTGATCATTACAAGTGTCCTAACTTAACCATGGTTAATATTTAACCCAATATATGGTTAACCAAACTTACCCTCCTATAAATAGGAAGTAAAATACATCCTAAACTCCTTCACAAACTGATTTTGGTCGTTCATACCCTAAAACACTCACATCTTCCATCATTTGATCTATAAACTCCAAGTTTATGCAAGCAAGTTCCAAAGATCAAGCTACTACATCAAATCTCTAGCAAGTTTTAGTGATATTCTTGAGTTTAGATCCACTCAAGTCACTTAGTACTTCATCACCAACTCTTCAATTTTGAAAGGGTGCCAAGGTGTGGAAAGCTAGCTCAATCCGAAGTCTTTCGCGATCAATCAAAGTCCTATCCTTACTAAGTTACTCCTTTCTTATTGAAAGCCAAAAGTTGTAAGCAACTTATCACCACCATCATCTCATCTTTATTATTCATAATCTTAACTATTTCATGCTATATATATAGTTACTATGTTGATTCATGATGTACATATACTCAATCACTTGTTTTAATTCACATATTGTCATAAAAGTAACAAACTAGTAAACTAGTCATATTCTACACATGTGAGACCATTAAAAACAGTAACATAAGGACTTTATAACTTACATAATATGGTAGACAAGATAAAAAGGTAAACATATCAATTTGAATCACCCGAAACGGACAAACGAGTCAAAAGTTATAGCCAAAAGAAGTTAGCAAAACCAAAACGCCGAAACTGCCAATAGCTTGCTGTTTTGAGTTCTGCCATTCTAAAAATGGTACTTCTGGTCCGAATCATCAAAAAGTTAAAACACAAAAGTTGTCCGAAACGACGTTTTCCTTCAATATCAAAGAAGCTCGGACCTTGAAAACGCTTAAACTGGCCATAAATCTTTCAAAAACAGAAACTGCCCTATATTTAAGTTTCACAACTATACTTTTGTCACAACTAAAAGCAAACCAAGAGGCCTAATGGCCATAAGCCAAGACCACGGCTACGACTAAGGTCAAGGTTGAGTCTCAAGACCATGGTAGTCAAGACCAAAGTCACGGCAAGACCATGGCTAAAGCCTTAAGGCTTGTTTGCCCAAGACCGTTAACTAAGGTAATCATATTTATGAAACGTCGAGAACTTGTAAGAACATGATAAACTTATTTATATAACAATCTTCACTCAAAACATATGTTGTATCTACTAAGTGCTACAATAGTAGGGAGCTTCATGTGAGGGGTTCATTTGAGTAAAACGTATCGACGAGTTGCTTTATTTACGATTTAAAGTGTCCTAGCTCCTCGAACGTTTACTGCATGTCCTCTGAATTATGATGGCCCAAACGGTAGTACGATATCTATAAACTAAATATGTTTTCACATATTAAAGATCTTACTATAAACATCAAATGATAATTGACTACATCATGATCAACATAGAAATATATATAGAATGGTTTATGTTTTCCTAAAACATTATTCCAAACTTAAGACGCAACATTTCATTTCTAGGTTGCACGTAGGAGTTTTCCGACTTATCCATCATCCGTTAAAGTACTTAACATCATTTACACTACGGTGAGTTCATAGCCCACTTTCTATTACTTAATTGTTTTACAAACCCTTGGGGGAGATACATGCTTTATTTTAAACCGAACACATTGCTTTCAAATTCTATACTTATCTGATTATTTTACTTGCACTAAGTTACCGCATTTGCCAATCTTAAGTCCCTAAATCATGAATCATTAATCACGAGTGAAGTGAGCGCGAATATTGTGGATAGATCTATCGGGATTGACGAATCCCGTTTGTTTGACCAGGATCCGGTAAACAAACGCACTCTATTTGAAGATCCATAGGTTTAATGGCAAATTTTACCTACTTGGGGCATCGGTTACTATTATATGACAGCAAGTTAACGCCTTGATTGCATGATGCTTAGTGAATAATAACTGTTTTGTTTTCTAAACCATAAATGTGAGACTAATTACCTCACGTTATGAATATTGTGTTCAACTGATTTCCTAAACTCTATGAATTTCACTCAACCTTTGTGTTGACAGTTTTAAGCATGTATTTCAGGTCCATAATGTCGGAAGTTGGCACGGAAGGGCAAGGACAGGATCAAGAAGGATATAAATAATTTATCATTCACAAAACATCAAAGACTTATATTGATGTATTTTGTAAACAATGGAACCAACTGGGACCTATTTTGTAAACTCTGATATATTTGAATGATAAAGCTTTCTTAAAACGACTCCTTTAGAGATCGTTTTCTATTATTATGACTGTTGTGCCATGAAGTAACACCTAGTTTGAATTCCGCTGCGTATCTCGAAATTGGGGGTGTTACAGATTGGTACCAGAGCCATAGTTATAGAGAAACGAGTCTAAATTATGACTTAAACTATAACTACTTTTACAAACAAAAACATTTTATAGCCTTCCGTTCTCCGTGCCTTCCATCCTCCAGACGATTATGGACTTTCAAGACATTTTATAATAACATGAACATATTAGTATATTGATATATACACTTGAGTTATTGAGCATTCTCCATAAACATTAGAATTGTTTTAACATCATAATACTTATTGTAGATATCATGTCTTCTTCCGCCTACCCCATTATTATCCCGTCAGACTCAGATATTGAGGACACTTTTTCATCTACCAATACACATGTATCACAAATCCTACCGACCTATACCCCGACATCTTCGAACTACTCTTCATCATCAGACGATAATTTCTATCTTATTGAAGCATTAACCTCGTCTCAAGAAACTACTACTTTTCCATCACCACCACCACCATTTCCCTTTTCCATCCCTACATGTGATGAGTTGGATCACTCATTGTGGATAGTACCACGACCACCATTGATTCAACAAGAATGTCAGCATGGGCACTATAGCATCTTAGATCTAATCAACGCATTCCTTCATGACACACTAAACCAAGAAGTTGCCAATCAACCAGAGTTACTAGGATATTCTAAACCTATAATAGACTAGTGTGATAATACTAGTTATCTTTTGTACTTCTAAACTGATTAGACTCAGTTAGAAAAATCTATGTAATCCATGTAATAGCTAACAGTAGTAAAACGTTGTAATTACTAAACTGAAAGTTTCAGTTAGTAAATTTTGAAGAAGCTTGTAATAGGTTTCGATTTTGTAAATCAATCAATGTTATATGAATAAAACTATTGTTTTATGCTATCGTGTGTCATGGTTTAAACCTCCAACGTTATTATTCTATCACTCCAGTCGAAAATCGTGCTTATTTTACCAACCCTCTACTTATGAAATATCTTTTATATGATAGAATCATGCCGCCAAAGAAAGCTAAAGCACCTCAACCAATGACTCCAGATGCTATTGAGCGAATGATTACTGAACGAGTGAATGCGGCAATTAACGCTGAACGAGCAGCCATTGCCGCCGAAGCCGCCGCTGCCGCTGAAGTTACCGCAGCCGCTGAGGCCGCTGCAGCCGCAGTCGCCGCCGCCAACCTGCCGCGCGGCCTTAATGCCTGAAACTGCCGCTGCCACTGAAGCTGCTAGGCTTGCCGCAGCTAATGCAACTAGAGGTTGCTCATACAAAGAATTTATGAGTTGCAAACCCAAAAATTTCAAGGGTTTAGAAGGAGCCGTGGGTTTAACTCGCTGGTTTGAAAGAATGGAGTCTGTATTTTCAATCAGCAAATGCGTTGAAAGTGACAAAGTTCAATATGCCACTTGTACACTACTAGATCAGGCATTATCATGGTGGAATGCAGTTGCTCAACCAATGGGCATCACAAATGCTTATAAAATCTCTTGGGTCGCTCTAAAGGGTTTAATGATCAAGGAGTATTGCCCTCGTAGTGAAGTACAAAAGTTGGAAGTGGAGTTTTGGAACCATGTACTCAAAGGTGTTGACATCACAACTTACAACCGCCGATTTCAAGAATTGGCGATACTATGTCCATCAATGGTTCCAACAACTGAAAAGCTGTTAGAGATATATTTGGGGACTTACGCCTATCATTCAGGGAAACGTGACATCGTTTGATCCAAAGTCACTTGATGATGCTATGCGAATGTCTCGAAATCTCATGGATCAAGCGGTTGAGGGCTATCCAGGGACAGAATCTCAATAGCAACACTACCACCAACAACACCAACTACCGTAACAACAACGACAATACCAACAACAATAACAACAACAAACGACAATGGGATAACAACCAAAGAAATACTTCCAACAACCAAAACCGCAACACCCAATACCATCAGCAACAAAACAAAAGACAAGAAGCCTCAACGGCTTATGTTGCAGCACCAGCTAGAGGCAATTATGGTGGAATCTACCCATAGTGCAATAAATGCTACTATCATCATATGGGTCCCTGCCCAACCATGTGCCGCAAGTGTCAAAAACTAGGACATTCTACTAAAGACTGTAAGAGCGATGCCATGGCTACTGGAAGTAATACAAAGCCAATAGTTACATGCTTCAGTTGTGGAGAAAAAGGGCACTACAGAGAAAATTGCCCACAAAACCGTGGCCAACAAGACGGAGGTGCTCGTGGTAGAGCCTATGTTATGGGCAACGATGAACCTCAACAAGACCCGAACGTAGTCACTGGTACGTTTTCACTCAATAACCTTCTTGTTAGGGTCTTATTCGATTCTGGTGCTGATATGAGCTTTATATCTTCTGCAATTGCACCTTTACTTAATATTGCACCAACCACAATGGATACTCACTATAGTATTGAATTAGCCAATAGGAAACTTAGTAAACACCAAAATTGTACCCTCACCTTTTAAAGGAGCATCATCATCAAGTAACAAGTAAATCACGAGGACGTGATTTCTCCAACGGGGGGAGACTGTAACCACCCGCATTTTCAGGTTACTTTTTATTTTCGAGAATTTACTATTCACTGTTACTATTCATTTTCACTATTCATCCGTAAAATTTTTATTTCACATTCTCGTAAGATAAATTATTTTAGTAATAACCTGAGAATTCGACCATCGTTAAATCATTTTCGCAAAAGTTATTAAGAAAACATCGTTATAAAGTTTCATTTTGGACGGTCCATCGTTTAAACATCACGCGCTTAACGAAAATCAACTCTGATAATTTTCCTAACATCAGATAAATTCTTAGATCACTCATGATTAATTTGAGAATTTTTAAGATTTATTTTTATGTTACCAAATAAGCCCTGCGCTGAAAAACTAAACTTACGTTTTAAACAATTCTACTTACATCCAGACTTAACGATTCCTGCAGTGTTTCTAATATGTTTTTGACACTTTTACATTTTTTTGAAAAGTCAAACATATTTCCCTCCTCCTTTGACCATAAAGGAATTAACCTTGTACGTTCTACATTCTTGCATAAATCGCGTAACTTTTAAACTTCACAAATAACTGTTAAGTTATCCCGCGTATGAATAAAACCACATTTTGACATCTCATATCACTTTTAGACTAATTTTAGTCTACTCTAAATAAATTCATGGTCGTTTCCCTGAAATTTCGTTCTTTTCTGAAAAACTGCGTATTACGCGTTTTTTACCCGTATTTCCAGCTTTAAGTAGCGTTTTTGCACCCAATGAGACTTATCACTCATTTTATATTTTTAGATGGAGTATAATGATGAGTCTCATCATTCCTGTAAGTTTCGTATTTTTACGATACCCGGTTTTATGTTTTATGGCTTAACGACTTACGGTTGGCATTTAACGGAACCAAAACTTACTCTAAACTCAAGATATTATCAAAACTTATCATCTAAGCCACCTAGACACATTGAGACCGACCTAAGGGGGGGGAGTCATCATATTGGTGGCTTAATCCTAACCAAGGTTCATTTTGATCATTACAAGTGTCCTAACTTAACCATGGTTAATATTTAACCCAATATATGGTTAACCAAACTTACCCTCCTATAAATAGGAAGTAAAATACATCCTAAACTCCTTCACAAACTGATTTTGGTCGTTCATACCCTAAAACACTCACATCTTCCATCATTTGATCTATAAACTCCAAGTTTATGCAAGGAAGTTCCAAAGATCAAGCTACTACATCAAATCTCTAGCAAGTTTAAGTGATCTTCTTGAGTTTAGATCCACTCAAGTCACTTAGTACTTCATCACCAACTCTTCAATTTTGCAAGGGTGCCAAGGTGTGGAAAGCTAGCTCAATCCGAAGTCTTTCGCGATCAATCAAAGTCCTATCCTTACTAAGTTACTCCTTTCTTATTGAAAGCCAAAAGTTGTAAGCAACTTATCACCACCATCATCTCATCTTTATTATTCATAATCTTAACTATTTCATGCTATATATATAGTTACTATGTTGATTCATGATGTACATATACTCAATCACTTGTTTTAATTCACATATTGTCATAAAAGTAACAAACTAGTAAACTAGTCATATTCTACACATGTGAGACCATTAAAAACAGTAACATAAGGACTTTCTAACTTACATAATATGGTAGAAAAGATAAAAAGGTAAACATAGCAATTTGAATCACCGAAACGGACAAACGAGTCAAAAGTTATAGACAAAAGAAGTTAGCAAAACCAAAACGCCGAAACTGCCAATAGCTTGCTGTTTTGAGTTCTGCCATTTTAAAAATGGTACTTCTGGTCCGAATCATCAAAAAGTTAAAACACAAAAGTTGTCCGAAACGACGTTTTCCTTCATTTGTAAAGAAGCTCGGACCTTGAAAACGCTTAAACAGGCCATAAATCTTTCAAAAACAAACGCCCTATATTTAAGTTTCACAACTATACTTTTGTCACAACTAAAAGCAAACCAAGAGGCCTAATGGCCATTAGCCAAGACCACGGCTACGGCTAAGGTCAAGGCTGAGTCTCAAGACCATGGTTAGTCAAGACCAAAGTCACGGCAAGACCATGGCTAAAGTCTTAAGGCTTGTTTGCCCAAGACCGTTAACTAAGGTAATCATATTTATGAAACGTCGAGAACTTGTAAGAACATGATAAACTTATTTATATAACAATCTTCACTCAAAACATATGTTGTATCTACTAAGTGCTACAATAGTAGGGAGCTTCATGTGAGGGGTTCATTTGAGTAAAACGTATCGACGAGTTGCTGGATTTACGATTTAAAGTGTCCTAGCTCCTCGAACGTTTACTACATGACCTCTGAATTATGATGGCCCAAACGGTAGTACGATATCTATAAACTAAATACGTTTTCACATATTAAAGATCTTTCTATAAACATCAAATGATAATTGACTACATCATGATCAACATAGAAATATATATAGAATGGTTTATGTTTTCCTAAAACATTATTCCAAACTTAAGACGCAACATTTCATTTTTAGGTTGCACGTAGAAGTTTTCCGACTTATCCATCATCCGTTAAAGTACTTAACATCATTTACACTACGGTGAGTTCATAGCCCCACTTTCTATTACTTAATTGTTTTACAAACCCTTGGGGGAGATACATGCTTTATTTTAAACCGAACACATTGCTTTCAAATTCTATACTTATCTGATTATTTTACTTGCACTAAGTTACCGCATTTGCCAATCTTAAGTCCCTAAATCATGAATCATTAATCACGAGTGAAGTGAGCGCGAATATTGTGGATAGATCTATCGGGATTGACGAATCCGGTTTGTTTGACCAGGATCCGGTAAACAAACGCACTATATTTGAAGATCCATAGGTTTAATGGCAAATTTTACCTACTTGGGGCATCGGTTACTATTATATGACAGCAAGTTAACGCCTTGATTGCATGATGCTTAGTGAATAATAACTGTTTTGTTTTCTAAACCATAAATGTGAGACTAATTACCTCACGTTATGAATATTGTGTTCAACTGATTTCCTAAACTCTATGAATTTCACTCAACCTTTGTGTTGACAGTTTTAAGCATGTATTTCAGGTCCATAATGTCGGAAGTTGGCACGGAAGGGCAAGGACAGGATCAAGAAGGCTATAAATAATTTATCATTCACAAAACATCAAAGACTTATATTGATGTATTTTGTAAACAATGGAACCAACTGGGACCTATTTTGTAAACTCTGATATATTTGAATGATAAAGCTTTCTTAAAACGACTCCTTTAGAGATCGTTTTCTATTATTATGACTGTTGTGCCATGAAGTAACACCCAGTTTGAATTCCGCTGCGTATCTCGAAATTGGGGGTGTAACAGATTGGTACCAGAGTCATAGTTATAGAGAAACGAGTCTAAATTAAGACTTAAACTATAACTACTTTTACAAACGAAAACATTTTATAGCCTTCCGTTCTCCGTGCCTTCCATCCTCCAGATGATTTTGGACTTTCAAGACATTTTATAATAACATGAACATATTAGTATATTGATATATACACTTGAGTTATTGAGCATTCCCCATAAACATTAGAATTGTTTTAACATCATAAATACTTATTGTAGATATCATGTCTTCTTCCGCCTACCCCATTATTATCCCGTCAGACTCAGATATTGAGGACACTTTTTCATCTACCAATGCGCATGTATCACTAATCCTACCGACCTATACCCCGACATCTTCAAACTACTCTTCATCATCAGACGATAATTTCTATCTTATTGAAGCATTAACATCGTCTCAAGAAACTACTACTTTTCCATCACCACCACCACCATTTCCCTTTTCCATCCCTACATGTAATGAGTTGGATCACTCATTATGGATAGTACCCGACCACCATTGATTCAACAAGAATGTCAGCATGGGCACTATAGCATCTCAGATCTAATCAACGCATTCCTTCATGACACACTAAACCAAGAAGTTGCCAATCAACCAGAGTTACTAGGATATTCTAAACCTATAATAGACTAGTGTGATAATACTAGTTATCTTTTGTACTTCTAAACTGATTAGACTCAGTTAGAAAAATCTATGTAATCCATGTAATAGCTAACAGTAGTAAAAAGTTGTAATTACTAAACTGAAAGTTTCAGTTAGTAAATTTTGAAGAAGCTTGTAATAGGTTTCGATTTTGTAAATCAATCAACGCTATATGAATAAAACTATTGTTTTATGCTATCGTGTGTTATGGTTTAAACCTCCAACGTTATTATTCTATCACTCCAGTCGAAAATTGTGCTTATTTTACCAACCCTCTACTTACGAAATATCTTTTATATGATAGAATCATGCCGCCAAAGAAAGCTAAAGCACCTCAACCAATGACTCCAGCTGCTATTGAGCGAATGATTACTGAACGAGTGAATGCGGCAATTAACGCTGAACGAGCAGCCGTTGCCGCTGAAGCCGCCGCTGCCGCTGAAGTTGCCGCAGCCGCTGAGGCCGCTGCAGCCGCTGAAGCCGCCGCAGCCGCTGAAGCCGTCGCTGCCGCTGAAACTGCCGCTGCCGCTGAAGCTGCTAGGCTTGCCGCAGCTAATGCAACTAGAGGTTGCTCATACAAAGAATTTATGAGTTGCAAACCCACAAATTTCAAGGGTTTAGAAGGAGCCGTGGGTTTAACTCGCTGGTTTGAAAGAATGGAGTCTGTATTTTCAATCAGCAAATGCGCTGAAAGTGACAAAGTTCAATATGCCACTTGTACACTACTAGATCAGGCATTATCATGGTGGAATGCAGTTGCTCAACCAATGGGCATCACAAATGCTTATAAAATCTCTTGGGTCGCTCTAAAGGGTTTAATGATCAAGGAGTATTGCCCTCGTAGTGAAGTACAAAAGTTGGAAGTGGAGTTTTGGAACCATGTACTCAAAGGTGTTGACATCACAACTTACAACCGCCGATTTCAAGAATTGGCGATACTATGTCCATCAATGGTTCCAACAACTGAAAAGCTGTTAGAGAGATATATTTGGGGACTTACGCCTATCATTCAGGGAAATGTGACATCGTTTGATCCAAAGTCACTTGATGATGCTATGCGAATGTCTCGAAATCTCATGGATCAAGCGGTTCGAGCAGGGGCTATCCAGGGACAGAATCTCAATAGCAACACTACCACCAACAACACCAACTACCGTAACAACAACGACAATACCAACAACAATAACAAAAACAAACGACAATGTGATAACAACCAAAGAAATACTTCCAACAACCAAAACCGCAACACCCAATACCATCAGCAACAAAACAAAAGACAAGAAGCCTCAACGGCTTATGTTGCAGCACCAGCTAGAGGCAATTATGGTGGAATCTACCCACAGTGCAATAAATGCTACTATCATCATATGGGTCCCTGCCCAGCCATGTGCCGCAAGTGTCAAAAACTAGGACATTCTACTAAAGACTGTAAGAGCGATGCCATGGCTACTAGAAGTAATACAAAGCCAATAGTTACATGCTTCGGTTGTGGAGAAAAAGGGCACTACAGAGAAAATTGCCCGCAAAACCGTGGCCAACAAGACGGAGGTGCTCGTGGTAGAGCCTATGTTATGGGCAACGATGAACCTCAACAAGACCCGAACGTAGTCACTGGTACGTTTTCACTCAATAACCTTCTTGTTAAGGTCTTATTCGATTCTGGTGCTGATATGAGCTTTATATCTTCTGCAATTGCACCTTTACTTAATATTGCACCAACCACAATGGATACTCACTATAGTATTGAATTAGCCAATAGGAAACTTAGTAAACACCAAAACTGTACCCTCACCTTTTAAAGGAGCATCATCATCAAGTAACAAGTAAATCACGAGGACGTGATTTCTCCAACGGGGGGAGACTGTAACCACCCGCATCTTCAGGCTACTTTTCATTTTCGAGAATTTACTATTCACTTTTACTATTCATTTTCACTATTCATCCGTAAAATTTTTATTTCACATTCTCGTAAGATAAATTATTTTAGCAATGAACTGAGAGTTCGACAATCGTTAGATCATTTTCGCAAAAGTTATTAAGAAAACATCGTTATAAAGTTTCATTCTGGACGGTCCATCGTTTAAACATCACGCGCATAACGAAAATCAACTCTGATAATTTTCCTAACATCAGATAAATTCTTAGATCACTCATGATTAATTTGAGAATTTTTATAAGATTTATTTTTATGTTACCAAATAAGCCCTGCGCTGAAAAACTAAACTTACGTTTTAAACAATTCTACTTACATCCAGACTTAACGATTCCTGCACAGTGTTTCTAATATGTTTTTGACACTTTTACATTTTTGGAAAAGTCAAACATATTTCCCTCCTCCTTTGACCATAAAGGAATTAACCTTGTACGTTCTACATTCTTGCATAAATCGCGTAACTTTTAAACTTCACAAATAACTGTAAAGTTATCCCGCGTATGACGAAAACCACATTTTAACATCTCATATCACTTTTAGACTAATTTTAGTCTACTCTAAATAAATTCACGGTCGTTTCCCTGAAATTTCGTTCTTTTCTGAAAAACTGCGTATTACGCGTTTTTTACCCGTATTTCCAGCTTTAAGTAGCGTTTTTGCTCCCAATGAGACTTATCACTCATTTTATATTTTTAGATGGAGTATAATGATGAGTCTCATCATTCCTGTAAGTTTCGTATTTTTACGATACCCGGTTTTATGTTTTATGGCTTAACGACTTACGGTTGGCATTTAACGGAACCAAAACTTACTCTAAACTCAAGATATTATCAAAACTTATCATCTAAGCCACCTAGACACATTGAGACCGACCTAAGGGGGGGGAGTCATCATATTGGTGGCTTAATCCTAACCAAGGTTCATTTTGATCATTACAAGTGTCCTAACTTAACCATGGTTAATATTTAACCCAATATATGGTTAACCAAACTTACCCTCCTATAAATAGGAAGTAAAATACATCCTAAACTCCTTCACAAACTGATTTTGGTCGTTCATACCCTAAAACACTCACATCTTCCATCATTTGATCTATAAACTCCAAGTTTATGCAAGGAAGTTCCAAAGATCAAGCTACTACATCAAATCTCTAGCAAGTTTAAGTGATCTTCTTGAGTTTAGATCCACTCAAGTCACTTAGTACTTCATCACCAACTCTTCAATTTTGAAAGGGTGCCAAGGTGTGGAAAGCTAGCTCAATCCGAAATCTTTCGCGATCAATCAAAGTCCTATCCTTACTAAGTTACTCCTTTCAATTTGAAAGCCAAAAGTTGTAAGCAACTTATCACCACCATCATCTCATCTTTGTTATTCATAATCTTAACTATTTCATGCTATATATATAGTTACTATATTGATTCATGATGTACATATACTCAATCACTTGTTTTAATTCACATATTGTCATAAAGGTAACAAACTAGTAAACTAGTCATATTCTACACATGTGAGACCATTAAAAACAGTAACATAAGGACTTTCTAACTTACATAATATGGTAGACAAGATAAAAAGGTAAACATGTCAATTTGAATCACCCGAAACGGACAAACGAGTCAAAAGTTATAGCCAAAAGAAGTTAGCAAAACCAAAACGCCGAAACTGCCAATAGCTTGATGTTTTGAGTTCTGCCATTCTAAAAATGGTACTTCTGGTCTGAATCATCAAAAAGTTAAAACACAAAAGTTGTCCGGAATGACGTTTTCCTTCATTTGCAAAGAAGCTCGGACCTTGAAAACGCTTAAACAGGCCATAAATCTTTCAAAAACAGAAACTGCCCTATATTTAAGTTTCACAACTATACTTTTGTCACAACTAAAAGCAAACCAAGAGGCCTAATGGCCATAAGCCAAGACCACGGCTACGGCTAAGGTCAAGGTTGAGTCTCAAGACCATGTTAGTCAAGACCAAAGTCACGGCAAGACCATGGCTAAAGTCTTAAGGCTTGTTTGCCCAAGACCGTTAACTAAGGTAATCATATTTATGAAACGTCGAGAACTTGTAAGAACATGATAAACTTATTTATATAACAATCTTCACTCAAAACATATGTTGTATCTACTAAGTGCTACAATAGTAGGGAGCTTCATGTGAGGGGTTCATTTGAGTAAAACGTATCGACGAGTTGCTGGATTTACAATTTAAAGTGTCCTAGCTCCTCGAACGTTTACTACATGACCTCTGAATTATGATGGCCCGAACGGTAGTACGATATCTATAAACTAAATATGTTTTCACATATTAAAGATCTTTCTATAAACATCAAATGATAATTGACTACATCATGAACAACATAGAAATATATATAGAATGGTTTATGTTTTCCTAAAACATTATTCCAAACTTAAGACGCAACGTTTCATTTTTAGGTTGCACGTAGAAGTTTTCCGACTTATCCATCACATCCGTTAAAGTACTTAACATCTTAACATCATTACACTACTGTGAGTTCATACCCCCACTTTCTATTACTTAATTGTTTTACAAACCCTTGGGGGAGATACATGCTTTATTTTAAACCGAACACATTGCTTTCAAATTCTATACTTATCTGATTATTTTACTTGCACTAAGTTACCGCATTTGCCAATCTTAAGTCCCTAAATCATGAATCATTAATCACGAAGTGAAGTGAGCGAATAATGTGGATAGATCTATCGGGATTGACGAATCCCGTTTGTTTGACCAGGATCCGGTAAACAAATGCACTATATTTGAAGTACATAGGTTTAAAATGGCAAATTTTACCTACTTGGGGCGTCGGTTACTATTATATGACAGCAAGTTAACGCCTTGATTGCATGATGCTTAGTGAATAATAACTGTTTTGTTTTCTAAACCATAAATGTGAGACTAATTACCTCACGTTATGAATATTGTGTTCAACTGATTTCCTAAACTCTATGAATTTCACTCAACCTTTGTGTTGATAGTTTTAAGCATGTATTTCAGGTCCATAATGTCGGAAGTTGGCGCGGAAGGGCAAGGACAGGATCAAGAAGGCTATAAATAATTTATCATTCACAAAACATCAAAGACTTATATTGATGTATTTTGTAAAAAATGGAACCAACTGGGACCTATTTTGTAAAATCTGATATATTTGAATGATAAAGCTTTCTTAAAACGACTCCTTTAGAGATCGTTTTCTATTATTATGACTGTTGTGCCATGAAGTAACACCCAGTTTGAATTCCGCTGCGTATCTCGAAATTGGGGGTGTAACAGATTGGTACCAGAGTCATAGTTATAGAGAAACGAGTCTAAATTAAGACTTAAACTATAACTACTTTTACAAACGAAAACATTTTATAGCCTTCCGTTCTCCGTGCCTTCCATCCTCCAGACGATTATGGACTTTCAAGACATTTTATAATAACATGAACATATTAGTATATTGATATATACACTTGAATTATTGAGCATTCCCCATAAACATTAGAATTGTTTTAACATCATAATACTTATTGTAGATATCATGTCTTCTTCCGCCTACCCCATTATTATCCCGTCAGACTCAGATATTGAGGACACTTTTTCATCTACCAATGCGCATGTATCACTAATCCTACCGACCTATACCCCGACATCTTCAAACTACTCTTCATCATCAGACGATAATTTCTATCTTATTGAAGCATTAACATCGTCTCAAGAAACTACTACTTTTCCATCACCACCACCACCATTTCCCTTTTCCTTCCCTACATGTAATGAGTTGGATCACTCATTATGGATAGTACCCGACCACCATTGATTCAACAAGAATGTCAGCATGGGCACTATAGCATCTCAGATCTAATCAACGCATTCCTTCATGACATACTAAACCAAGAAGTTGCCAATCAACCAGAGTTACTAGGATATTCTAAACCTATAATAGACTAGTGTGATAATACTAGTTATCTTTTGTACTTCTAAACTGATTAGACTCAGTTAGAAAAATCTATGTAATCCATGTAATAGCTAACAGTAGTAAAACGTTGTAATTACTAAACTGAAAGTTTCAGTTAGTAAATTTTGAAGAAGCTTGTAATAGGTTTCGATTTTGTAAATCAATCAATGTTATATGAATAAAACTATTGTTTTATGCTATCGTGTGTTATGGTTTAAACCTCCAACGTTATTATTCTATCACTCCAGTCGAAAATTGTGCTTATTTTACCAACCCTCTACTTATGAAATATCTTTTATATGATAGAATCATGCCGCCAAAGAAAGCTAAAGCACCTCAACCAATGACTCCAGCTTCCATTAAGCGAATGATTACTGAACGAGTGAATGCGGAAATTAACGATGAACGAGCGTACCCGTTGCCGCTGAAGCGCCGCGCCGCTGAAAGTTACCGTTGCCGACCGCTGAGTTGCTTGAGGGCCGCTTCATTGAAGCCGCCGCTGCAGAAACTGAAGCCGCCGTTGGCGCGTGCTTGCCGCTGCCGCGGCTGAGCTGCTAGGCTTGCTGCAGCTAATGCAACTAGAGGTTGCTCATACAAAGAATTTATGAGTTGCAAACCCACAAATTTCAAGGGTTTAGAAGGAGCCGTGGGTTTAACTTCTGGTTTGAAAGAATGGAGTCCGTATTTTCAATCACAAATGCGCTTGAAAGTGACAAAGTTCTATATGCCACTTGTACACTACTAGATCAGGCATTATCATGGTGGAATGCAGTTGCTCAACCAATGGGCATCACAAATGCTTATAAAATCTCTTGGGTCGCTCTAAAGGGTTTAATGATCAAGGAGTGTTGCCCTCGTAGTGAAGTACAAAAGTTGGAAGTGGAGTTTTGGAACCATGTACTCAAAGGTGTTGACATCACAACTTACAACCGCCGATTTCAAGAATTGGCGATACTATGTCCATCAATGGTTCCAACAACCTAAAGCTAGTTAGAGAGATATATCTGGGGACTTACGCCTATCATTCAGGGAAACGTGACATCGTTTGATCCAAAGTCACTTGATGATGCTATGCGAATGTCTCAAAATCTCATGGATCAAGCGGTTCGAAAGTGGGCTATCCAGGGACAGAATCTCAATAGCAACACTACCACCAACAACACCAACTACCGTAACAACAACGACAATACCAACAACAATAACAAAAACAAACGACAATGTGATAACAACCAAAGAAATACTTCCAACAACCAAAACCGCAACACCCAATACCATCATCAACAAAACAAAGACAAGAAGCCTCAACGGCTTATGTTGCAAAGCACCACTAGAGGCAATTATGGTGGAATCTACCCACAGTGCAATAAATGCTACTATCATCATATGGGTCCCTGCCCAGCCATGTGCCGCAAGTGTCAAAAACTAGGACATTCTACTAAAGACTGTAAGAGCGATGCCATGGCTACTGGAAGTAATACAAAGCCAATAGTTACATGCTTCGGTTGTGGAGAAAAGGGCACTAATCGAGAAAATTGCCCGCAAAACCGTGGCCAACAAGACGGAGGTGCTCGTGGTAGAGCCTATGTTATGGGCAACGATGAACCTCAACAAGACCCGAACGTAGTCACTGGTAATGCGTTTCACTCAATAACCTTCTTGTTAAGGTCTTATTCGATTACGTGGTGATATGAGCTTTATATCTTCTGCAATTGCACCTTTACTTAATATTGCACCAACCACAATGGATACTCACTATAGTATTGAATTAGCCAATAGGAAACTTAGTAAACACCAAAAATGTACCCTCACCTTTTAAAGGAGCATCATCATCAAGTAACAAGTAAATCACGAGGACGTGATTTCTCCAACGGGAGGAGACTGTAACCACCCGCATCTTCAGGCTACTTTTCATTTTCGAGAATTTACTATTCACTTTTCCTATTCATTTTCACTATTCATCCGTAAAATTTTTATTTCACATTCTCGTAAGATAAATTATTTTAGCAATGAACTGAGAGTTCGACAATCGTTAGATCATTTTCGCAAAAGTTATTAAGAAAACATCGTTATAAAGTTTCATTCTGGACGGTCCATCGTTTAAACATCACGCGCATAACGAAAATCAACTCTGATAATTTTCCTAACATCAGATAAATTCTTAGATCACTCATGATTAATTTGAGAATTTTTATAAGATTTATTTTTATGTTACCAAATAAGCCCTGCGCTGAAAAACTAAACTTACGTTTTAAACAATTCTACTTACATCCAGACTTAACGATTCCTGCAGTGTTTCTAATATGTTTTTGACACTTTTACATTTTTGGAAAAGTCAAACATATTTCCATCCTCCTTTGACCATAAAGGAATTAACCTTGTACGTTCTACATTTCTGCTTAAATCGCGTAACTTTTAAACTTCACGAATAACTATAAAGTTATCCCGCGTATGACGAAAACCACATTTTAACATCTCATATCACTTTTAGACTAATTTTAGTCTACTCTAAATAAATTCACCGTCGTTTCCCTGAAATTTCGTTCTTTTCTGAAAAACTGCGTATTACGCGTTTTTTACCCGTATTTCCGGCTTTAAGTAGCGTTTTTGCTCCCAATGAGACTTATCACTCATTTTATATTTTTAGATGGAGTATAATGATGAGTCTCATCATTCCTGTAAGTTTCGTATTTTTACGATACCCGGTTTTATGTTTTATGGCTTAACGACTTACGGTTGGCATTTAACGGAACCAAAACTTACTCTAAACTCAAGATATTATCAAAACTTATCATCTAAGCCACCTAGACACATTGAGACCGACCTAAGGGGGGAGTCATCATATTGGTGGCTTAATCCTAACCAAGGTTCATTTTGATCATTACAAGTGTCCTAACTTAACCATGGTTAATATTTAACCCAATATATGGTTAACCAAACTTACCCTCCTATAAATAGGAAGTAAAATACATCCTAAACTCCTTCACAAACTGATTTTGGTCGTTCATACCCTAAAACACTCACATCTTCCATCATTTGATCTATAAACTCCAAGTTTATGCAAGGAAGTTCCAAAGATCAAGCTACTACATCAAATCTCTAGCAAGTTTAAGTGATCTTCTTGAGTTTAGATCCACTCAAGTCACTTAGTACTTCATCACCAACTCTTCAATTTTGAAAGGGTGCCAAGGTGTGGAAAGCTAGCTCAATCCGAAGTCTTTCGCGATCAATCAAAGTCCTATCCTTACTAAGTTACTCCATTCTTATTGAAAGCCAAAAGTTGTAAGCAACTTATCACCACCATCATCTCATCTTTGTTATTCATAATCTTAACTATTTCATGCTATATATATAGTTACTATGTTGATTCATGATGTACATATACTCAATCACTTGTTTTAATTCACATATTGTCACAAAAGTAACAAACTAGTAAACTAGTCATATTCTACACATGTGAGACCATTAAAAACAGTAACATAAGGACTTTCTAACTTACATAATATGGTAGACAAGATAAAAAGGTAAACATATCAATTTGAATCACCCGAAACGGACAAACGAGTCAAAAGTTATAGCCAAAAGAAGTTAGCAAAACCAAAACGCCGAAACTGCCAATAGCTTGCTGTTTTGAGTTCTGCCATTCTAAAAATGGTACTTCTGGTCTGAATCATCAAAAAGTTAAAACACAAAAGTTGTCCGGAACGACGTTTTCCTTCATTTGTAAAGAAGCTCGGACCTTGAAAACGCTTAAACAGGCCATAAATCTTTCAAAAACAGAAACTGCCCTATATTTAAGTTTCACAACTATACTTTTGTCACAACTAAAAGCAAACCAAGAGGCCTAATGGCCTTAAGCCAAGACCACGGCTACGGCTAAGGTCAAGGTTGAGTCTCAAGACCATGTTAGTCAAGACCAAAGTCACGGCAAGACCATGGCTAAAGTCTTAAGGCTTGTTTGCCCAAGACCGTTAACTAAGGTAATCATATTTATGAAACGTCGAGAACTTGTAAGAACATGATAAACTTATTTATATAACAATCTTCACTCAAAACATATGTTGTATCTACTAAGTGCTACAATAGTAGGGAGCTTCATGTGAGGGGTTCATTTGAGTAAAACGTATCGACGAGTTGCTGGATTTACGATTTAAAGTGTCCTAGCTCCTCGAACGTTTACTACATGACCTCTGAATTATGATGGCCCGAACGGTAGTACGATATCTATAAACTAAATATGTTTTCACATATTAAAGATCTTTCTATAAACATCAAATGATAATTGACTACATCATGAACAACATAGAAATATATGTAGAATGGTTTATGTTTTCCTAAAACATTATTCCAAACTTAAGACGCAACATTTCATTTTTAGGTTGCACGTAGAAGTTTTCCGACTTATCCATCATCCGTTAAAGTACTTAACATCGTTAAAGTACTTAACATCATTTACACTACGGTGAGTTCATAGCCCCACTTTCTATTACTTAATTGTTTTACAAACCCTTGGGGGAGATACATGCTTTATTTTAAACCGAACACATTGCTTTCAAATTCTATACTTATCTGATTATTTTACTTGCACTAAGTTACCGCATTTGCCAATCTTAAGTCCCTAAATCATGAATCATTAATCACGAGTGAAGTGAGCGCGAATATTGTGGATAGATCTATCGGGATTGACGAATCCCGTTTGTTTGACCAGGATCCGGTAAACAAACGCACTCTATTTGAAGATCCATAGGTTTAATGGCAAATTTTACCTACTTGGGGCATCGGTTACTATTATATGACAGCAAGTTAACGCCTTGATTGCATGATGCTTAGTGAATAATAACTGTTTTGTTTTCTAAACCATAAATGTGAGACTAATTACCTCACGTTATGAATATTGTGTTCAACTGATTTCCTAAACTCTATGAATTTCACTCAACCTTTGTGTTGACAGTTTTAAGCATGTATTTCAGGTCCATAATGTCGGAAGTTGGCACGGAAGGGCAAGGACAGGATCAAGAAGGCTATAAATAATTTATCATTCACAAAACATCAAAGACTTATATTGATGTATTTTGTAAACAATGGAACCAACTGGGACCTATTTTGTAAACTCTGATATATTTGAATGATAAAGCTTTCTTAAAACGACTCCTTTAGAGATCGTTTTCTATTATTATGACTGTTGTGCCATGAAGTAACACCCAGTTTGAATTCCGCTGCGTATCTCGAAATTGGGGGTGTTACAGATTGGTACCAGAGCCATAGTTATAGAGAAACGAGTCTAAATTATGATTTAAACTATAACTGCTTTTACAAACAAAAACATTTTATAGCCTTCCGTTCTCCGTGCCTTCCATCCCCCAGACGATTATGGACTTTCAAGACATTTTATAATAACATGAACATATTAGTATGTTGATATATACACATGAATTATTGAGCATTCCCCATAAACATTAGAATTGTTTTAACATCATAATACTTATTGTAGATATCATGTCTTCTTCCTCCTACCCCATTATTATTCCGTCAGACTCAGATATTGAGGACACTTTTTCATCTACCAATGCGCATGTATCACTAATCCTACCGACCTATACCCTGACATCTTCAAACTACTCTTCATCATCAGACGATAATTTCTATCTTATTGAAGCATTAACCTCGTCTCAAGAAACTACTACTTTTCCATCACCACCACCACCATTTCCCTTTTCCATCCCTACATGTGATGAGTTGGATCACTCATTATGGATAGTACCACGACCACCATTGATTCAACAAGAATGTCAGCATGGGCACTATAGCATCTTAGATCTAATCAACGCATTCCTTCATGACACACTAAACCAAGAAGTTGCCAATCAACCAGAGTTACTAGGATATTCTAAACCTATAATAGACTAGTGTGATAATACTAGTTATCTTTTGTACTTCTAAACTGATTAGACTCAGTTAGAAAAATCTATGTAATCCATGTAATAGCTAACAGTAGTAAAAAGTTGTAATTACTAAACTGAAAGTTTCAGTTAGTAAATTTTGAAGAAGCTTGTAATAGGTTTCGATTTTGTAAATCAATCAACGCTATATGAATAAAACTATTGTTTTATGCTATCGTGTGTTATGGTTTAAACCTCCAACGTTATTATTCTATCACTCCAGTCGAAAATTGTGCTTATTTTACCAACCCTCTACTTACGAAATATCTTTTATATGATAGAATCATGCCGCCAAAGAAAGCTAAAGCACCTCAACCAATGACTCCAGCTGCTATTGAGCTTTAATGATTACCGAACGAGTGAATGCGACAACTGAACGAGCGCCGCTGTCGCTGAAGCCGCCGGCCGGGTTGCCGCTACCGAGGCCGGGCAGGCCGCCGCAGCCACAGCGACCATCTGAAACGCCGCTCACCGGAAGCTGCTAGGCTTGCAGCAGCTAATGCAACTAGAGGTTGCTCATACAAAGAATTTATGAGTTGCAAACCCACAAATTTCAAGGTTTCAGAAGGAGCCGTGGGTTTAACTCGCTGGTTTGAAAGAATGGATTCTGTATTTTCAATCAGCAAATGCGCTGAAAGTGACAAAGTTCAATATGCCACTTGTACACTACTAGATCAGGCATTATCATGGTGGAATGCAGTTGCTCAACCAATGGGCATCACAAATGCTTATAAAATCTCTGGGTCGCTCTAAGGGTTTAATGATCAAGGAGTATTGCCCTCGTAGTGAAGTACAAAAGTTGGAAGTGGATTTTTGGAACCATGTACTCAAAGGTGTTGACATCACAACTTACAACCGCCGATTTCAAGAATTGGCGATACTATGTCCATCAATGGTTCCAACAACTGAAAAGCTGTTAGAGAGATATATTTCGGGACTTACGCCTATCATTCAGGGAAACGTGACATCGTTTGATCCAAAGTCACTTGATGATGCTATGCGAATGTCTCGAAATCTCATGGATCAAGCGGTTCGAGCAGGGGCTATCCAGGGACAGAATCTCAATAGCAACACTACCACAACACAACTACCGTAACAACAACGACAATACCAACAACAATAACAAAAACAAACGACAATGTGATAACAACCAAAGAAATACTTCCAACAACCAAAACCGCAACACCCAATACCATCAAGAACAAAACAAAAGACAAGAAGCCTCAACGGCTTATGTTGCAGACCAACAGCTAGAGGCAATTATGGTGGAATCTACCCATAGTGCAATAAATGCTACTATCATCATATGGGTCCTGCCCACCATGTGCCGCAAGTGTCAAAAACTAGGACATTCTACTAAAGATCGTAAGAGCGATGCCATGGCTACTAGAAGTAATACAAAGCCAATAGTTACATGCTTCGGTTGTGGAGAAAAAGGGCACTACAGAGAAAATTGCCCGCAAAACCGTGGCCAACAAGACGGAGGTGCTCGTGGTAAAGCCTATGTTATGGGCAACGATGAACCTCAACAAGACCCGAACGTAGTCACGGGTACGTTTTCACTCAATAACCTTCTTGTTAAGGTCTTATTCGATTCTGGTGCTGATATGAGCTTTATATCTTCTGCAATTGCACACTTACTTAATATTGCACCAACCACAATGGATACTCACTATAGTATTGAATTAGCCAATAGGAAACTTAGTAAACACCAAAACTGTACCCTCACCTTTTAAAGGAGCATCATCATCAAGTAACAAGTAAATCACGAGGACGTGATTTCTCCAACGGGGGGAGACTGTAACCACCCGCATCTTCAGGCTACTTTTCATTTTCGAGAATTTACTATTCACTTTTACTATTCATTTTCACTATTCATCCGTAAAATTTTTATTTCACATTCTCGTAAGATAAATTATTTTAGCAATGAACTGAGAGTTCGACAATCGTTAGATCATTTTCGCAAAAGTTATTAAGAAAACATCGTTATAAAGTTTCATTCTAGACGGTCTATCGTTTAAACATCACGCGCATAACGAAAATCAACTCTGATAATTTTCCTAACATCAGATAAATTCTTAGATCACTCATGATTAATTTGAGAATTTTTATAAGATTTATTTTTATGTTACCAAATAAGCCCTGCGCTGAAAAACTAAACTTACGTTTTAAACAATTCTACTTACATCCAGACTTAACGATTCCTGCACAGTGTTTCTAATATGTTTTTGACACTTTTACATTTTTGGAAAAGTCAAACATATTTCCCTCCTCCTTTGACCATAAAGGAATTAACCTTGTACGTTCTACATTTCTGCTTAAATCGCGTAACTTTTAAACTTCACGAATAACTGTAAAGTTATCCCGCGTATGACGAAAACCACATTTTAACATCTCATATCACTTTTAGACTAATTTTAGTCTACTCTAAATAAATTCACTGTCGTTTCCCTGAAATTTCGTTCTTTTAGAAAACTGCGTATTACGCGTTTTTTACCCGTATTTCCAGCTTTAAGTAGCGTTTTTGCTCCCAATGAGACTTATCACTCATTTTATATTTTTAGATGGAGTATAATGATGAGTCTCATCATTCCTGTAAGTTTCGTATTTTTACGATACCCGGTTTTATGTTTTATGGCTTAACGACTTACGGTTGGAATTTAACGGAACCAAAACTTACTCTAAACTCAAGATATTATCAAAACTTATCATCTAAGCCACCTAGACACATTGAGACCGACCTAAGGGGGGGGGGAGTCATCATATTGGTGGCTTAATCCTAACCAAGGTTCATTTTGATCATTACAAGTGTCCTAACTTAACCATGGTTAATATTTAACCCAATATATGGTTAACCAAACTTACCCTCCTATAAATAGGAAGTAAAATACATCCTAAACTCCTTCACAAACTGATTTTGGTCGTTCATACCCTAAAACACTCACATCTTCCATCATTTGATCTATAAACTCCAAGTTTATGCAAGGAAGTTCCAAAGATCAAGCTACTACATCAAATCTCTAGCAAGTTTAAGTGATCTTCTTGAGTTTAGATCCACTCAAGTCACTTAGTACTTCATCACCAACTCTTCAATTTTGAAAGGGTGCCAAGGTGTGGAAAGCTAGCTCAATCCGAAGTCTTTCGCGATCAATCAAAGTCCTATCCTTACTAAGTTACTCCATTCTTATTGAAAGCCAAAAGTTGTAAGCAACTTATCACCACCATCATCTCATCTTTGTTATTCATAATCTTAACTATTTCATGCTATATATATAGTTACTATGTTGATTCATGATGTACATATACTCAATCACTTGTTTTAATTCACATATTGTCATAAAAGTAACAAACTAGTAAACTAGTCATATTCTACACATGTGAGACCATTAAAAACAGTAACATAAGGACTTTCTAACTTACATAATATGGTAGACAAGATAAAAAGGTAAACATATCAATTTGAATCACCCGAAACGGACAAACGAGTCAAAAGTTATAGCCAAAAGAAGTTAGCAAAACCAAAACGCCGAAACTGCCAATAGCTTGCTGTTTTGAGTTCTGCCATTCTAAAAATGGTACTTCGGTCGAATCATCAAAAGTTAAAACACGAAAGTTGTCCGGAACGACGTTTTCCTTCATTTGTAAAGAAGCTCGGACCTTGAAAACGCTTCAACAGGCCATAAATCTTTCAAAACAGCGGCCGCCTATATTTAAGTTTCACAACTATACTTTTGTCACAACTAAAAGCAAACCAAGAGGCCTAATGGCCTTAAGCCAAGACCGACTCTGGCTAAGGTCAAGGTTGAGTCTCAAGACCATGTTAGTCAAGACCAAAGTCACGGCAAGACCATGGCTAAAGTCTTAAGGCTTGTTTGCCCAAGACCGTTAACTAAGGTAATCATATTTATGAAATGTCGAGAACTTGTAAGAACATGATAAACTTATTTATATAACAATCTTCACTCAAAACATATGTTGTATCTACTAAGTGCTACAATAGTAGGGAGCTTCATGTGAGGGTTTTCCTTTGAGTAAAACGTATCGACGAGTTTTTGGATTTACGATTTAAAGTGTCCTAGCTCCTCGAACGTTTACTACATGACCTCTGAATTATGATGGCCCGAACGGTAGTACGATATCTATAAACTAAATATGTTTTCACATATTAAAGATCTTTCTATAAACATCAAATGATAATTGACTACATCATGAACAACATAGAAATATATGTAGAATGGTTTATGTTTTCCTAAAACATTATTCCAAACTTAAGACGCAACATTTCATTTTTAGGTTGCACGTAGAAGTTTTCCGACTTATCCATCATCCGTTAAAGTACTTAACATCATTTACACTACGGTGAGTTCATAGCCCCACTTTCTATTACTTAATTGTTTTACAAACCCTTGGGGGAGATACATGCTTTATTTTAAACCGAACACATTGCTTTCAAATTCTATACTTATCTGATTATTTTACTTGCACTAAGTTACCGCATTTGCCAATCTTAAGTCCCTAAATCATGAATCATTAATCACGAGTGAAGTGAGAGCGAATATTGTGGATAGATCTATCGGGATTGACGAATCCCGTTTGTTTGACCAGATCCGTAAACAAACGACTCTATTTGAAGATCCATAGGTTTAATGGCAGATTTTACCTACTTGGGGCATCGGTTACTATTATATGACGCAAGTTAACGCTTGATTGCATGATGGTTAGTGAATAATAACTGTTTTGTTTTCTAAACCATAAATGTGAGACTAATTACCTCACGTTATGAATATTGTGTTCAACTGATTTCCTAAACTCTATGAATTTCACTCAACCTTTGTGTTGACAGTTTTAAGCATGTATTTCGGGTCCATAATGTCGGAAGTTGGCACGGAAGGGCAAGGACAGGATCAAGAAGGCTATAAATAATTTATCATTCACAAAACATCAAAGACTTATATTGATGTATTTTGTAAACAATGGAACCAACTGGGACCTATTTTGTAAACTCGATATATTTGAATGATAAAACTTTCTTAAAACGACTCCTTTAGAGATCGTTTTCTATTATTATGACTGTTGTGCCATGAAGTAACACCCGTTTGAATTCCTTGCGTATCTAGAAATTGGGGTGTTCACAGTTGGTACCGAAACCATAGTTATAGAGAAACGAGTCTAAATTATGATTTAAACTATAACTGCTTTTACAAACAAAAACATTTTATAGCCTTCCGTTCTCCGTGCCTTTCATCCCCCAGACGATTATGGACTTTCAAGACATTTTATAATAACATGAACATATTAGTATGTTGATATATACACATGAATTATTGAGCATTCCCCATAAACATTAGAATTGTTTTAACATCATAATACTTATTGTAGATATCATGTCTTCTTCCTCCTACCCCATTATTATTCCGTCAGACTCAGATATTGAGGACACTTTTTCATCTACCAATGCGCATGTATCACTAATCCTACCGACCTATACCCTGACATCTTCAAACTACTCTTCATCATCAGACGATAATTTCTATCTTATTGAAGCATTAACCTCGTCTCAAGAAACTACTACTTTTCCATCACCACCACCACCATTTCCCTTTTCCATCCCTACATGTGATGAGTTGGATCACTCATTATGGATAGTACCACGACCACCATTGATTCAACAAGAATGTCAACATGGGCACTATAGCATCTTAGATCTAATCAACGCATTCCTTCATGACACACTAAACCAAGAAGTTGCCAATCAACAAGAGTTACTAGGATATTCTAAACCTATAATAGACTAGTGTGATAATACTAGTTATCTTTTGTACTTCTAAACTGATTAGACTCGGTTAGAAAAATCTATGTAATCCATGTAATAGCTAACGAGTAAAAGTTGTAATTACTAAATTGAAAGTTTCAGTTAGTAAATTTTGAAGAAGCTTGTAATAGGTTTCGATTTTGTAAATCAATCAACGCTATATGAATAAAACTATTGTTTTATGCTATCGTGTGTTATGGTTTAAACCTCCAACGTTATTATTCTATCACTCCAGTAAAAATTGTGCTTATTTTACCAACCCTCTACTTACGAAATATCTTTTATATGATAGAATCATGCCGCCAAAGAAAGCTAAAGCACCTCAACCAATGACTCCACCGCTATTGAGCGAATGATTCTGAACAGTGAATCGCGGCAATTAACGCTTAACGAGCAGCCGACTGTTACTGGCCGCCGCCGGAAGCGGTGCCGCACTGAGGCAGCTGCAGCGTCAAAGCCAGCCCGAATCGCCGCATTTGGCCAAATCCGCCGCCGCGCCGCTAACTGCCGCGCTAATGCAACTAGAGCTTGCTCATACAAAGAATTTATGAGTTGCAAACCCACAAATTTCAAGGGTTTAGAAGGAGCCGTGGGTTTAACTCACGGTTTGAAAGAATGGAGTCTGTATTTTCAATCGACAAATGCGTGAAAGTGACAAAGTTCAATATGCCACTTGTACACTACTAGATCAGGCATTATCATGGTGGAATGCAGTTGCTCAACCAATGGGCATCACAAATGCTTATAAAATCTCTTGGGTCGCTCTAAAGGGTTTAATGATCAAGGAGTATTGCCCTCCTAGTGAAGTACAAAAGTTGGAAGTGGAGTTTTGGAACCATGTACTTAAAGGTGTTGACATCACAACTTACAACCGCCGATTTCAAGAATTGGCGATACTATGTCCATCAATGGTTCCAACAACTGAAAACCATGTACTTAAAGGTGTTGACATCACAACTTACAACCGCCGATTTCAAGAATTGGCGATACTATGTCCATCAATGGTTCCAACAACAGAAAAGCTGTTAGAGATATATTTCGACTTACGCCTATCATCCTGGGAAACGTGACATCGTTTGATCCAAAGTCACTTGATGATGCTATGCGAATGTCTCGAAATCTCATGGATCAAGCGGTTCGAGCAGGGGCTATCCAGGGACAGAATCTCAATAGCAACACTACCACCAACAACACCAACTACCGTAACAACAACGACAATACCAACAACAATAACAAAAACAAACGACAATGTGATAACAACCAAAGAAATACTTCCAACAACCAAAACCGCAACACCCAATACCATCAGCAACTCCAAAACAAAGACAAGAAGCCTCAACGGCTTATGTTGCGCACCGTAGAGGCAATTATGGTGGAATCTACCCACATTGCAATAAATGCTACTATCATCATATGGGTCCTGCCCACCATGTGCCGCAAGTTTCAAAAACTAGGACATTCTACTAAAGACGTAAGAGCGATGCTGGCTACTGAAGTAATACAAAGCTAATAGTTACATGCTTCATTGTGGAGAAAAGGGCACTACAGAGAAAATTGCCCGCAAAACCGTGGCCAACAAGACGGAGGTGCTCGTGGTAGAGCCTATGTTATGGGCAACGATGAACCTCAACAAGACGAACGTAGTCATTGTGCGTTTTCACTCAATAACCTTCTTGTTAAGGTCTTATTCGATTCGTGGCGATATGAGCTTTATATCTTCTGCAATTGCACACTTACTTAATATTGCACCAACCACAATGGATACTCACTATAGTATTGAATTAGCCAATAGGAAACTTAGTAAACACCAAAACTGCCTTTCACCTTTTAAAGGAGCATCATCATCAAGTAACAAGTAAATCACGAGGACGTGATTTCTCCAACGGCGGGAGACTGTAACCACCGGCATCTTCAGGCTACTTTTCATTTTCGAGAATTTACTATTCACTTTTACTATTCTTTTTCACTATTCATCCGTAAAATTTTTATTTCACATTATCGTAAGATAAATTATTTTAGCAATGAACTGAGAGTTAGACAATCGTTAGATCATTTTCGCAAAAGTTATTAAGAAAACATCGTTATAAAGTTTTATTCTGGACGGTCCATCGTTTAAACATCACGCGCATAACGAAAATCAACTCTGATAATTTTCCTAACATCAGATAAATTCTTAGATCACTCATGATTAATTTGAGAATTTTTATAAGATTTATTTTTATGTTACCAAATAAGCCTCTTTGAAAAACTAAACTTACGCTTTTAAACAATTCTACTTACATCCGACTTAACGATTCTGCACAGGTGTTTCTAATATGTTTTTGACACATTTACATTTTTGGAAAAGTCAAACATATTTCCCTCCTCCTTTGACCATAAAGGAATTAACCTTGTACGTTCTACATTTCGCTTAAATCGTAACTTTTAAACTTCACGAATAACCGTAAAGTTATCCCGCGTATGACGAAAACCACATTTTAACATCTCATATCACTTTTAGACTAATTTTAGTCTACTCTAAATAAATTCACGTCGTTTCCACGAAATTTCATTCTTTTCTGAAAAAGCTGCGTATTACGCGTTTTTACCGTATTTCCACTTTAAGTAGCGTTTTTGCTCCCAATGAGACTTATCACTCATTTTATATTTTTAGATGGAGTATAATGATGAGTCTTATCATTCCTGTGAGTTTCGTATTTTACGATACCGGTTTTATGTTTTATGGCTTAACGACTTACGGTTGGCATTTGACGGAACCAAAACTTACTCTAAACTCAAGATATTATCAAAACTTATCATCTAAGCCACCTAGACACATTGAGACCGACCTAAGGGGGGAGTCATCATATTGGTGGCTTAATCCTAACCAAGGTTCATTTTGATCATTACAAGTGTCCTAACTTAACCATGGTTAATATTTAACCCAATATATGGTTAACCAAACTTACCCTCCTATAAATAGGAAGTAAAATACATCCTAAACTCCTTCACAAACTGATTTTGGTCGTTCATACCCTAAAACACTCACATCTTCCATCATTTGATCTATAAACTCCAAGTTTATGCAAGGAAGTTCAAAGATCAAGCTACTACATCAAATCTCTAGAAAGTTTAAGTGATCTTCTTGAGTTTAGATCCACTCAAGTCACTTAGTACTTCATCACCAACTCTTCAATTTTGAAAGGGTGCCAAGGTGTGGAAAGCTAGCTCAATCCAAGTCTTTCATGATCAATCAAAGTCCTATCCTTACTAAGTTACTCCATTCTTATTGAAAGCCAAAAGTTGTAAGCAACTTATCACGACCATCATCTCATCTTTGTTATTCATAATCTTAACTATTTCATGCTATATATATAGTTACTATATTGATTCATGATGTACATATACTCAATCACTTGTTTTAATTCACATATTGTCATAAAAGTAACAAACTAGTAAACTAGTCATATTCTACACATGTGAGACGATTAAAAACAGTAACATAAGGACTTTCTAACTTACATAATATGGTAGACAAGATAAAAAGGTAAACATATCAATTTGAATCACCCGAAACGGACAAACGAGTCAAAAGTTATAGCCAAAAGAAGTTAGCAAAACCAAAACCGAAACCGCCAATAGCTTGCGTTTTGAGTTCTCGCCATTCTAAAAATGGTACTTCCGTCTGAATCATCAAAAAGTTAAAACACAAAAGTTGTCCGGAACGACGTTTTCCTTCATTTGTAAAGAAGCTCGGACCTTGAAAACGCTTAAACAGGCCATAAATCTTTCAAAAGAAACGCCCTATATTTAAGTTTCACAACTATACTTTTGTCACAACTAAAAGCAAACCAAGAGGCCTAATGGCCTTAAGCCAAGACCACGGCTACGGCTAAGGTCAAGGTTGAGTCTCAAGACCATGTTAGTCAAGACCAAAGTCACGGCAAGACCATGGCTAAAGTCTTAAGGCTTGTTTGCCCAAGACCGTTAACTAAGGTAATCATATTTATGAAATGTCGAGAACTTGTAAGAACATGATAAACTTATTTATATAACAATCTTCACTCAAAACATATGTTGTATCTACTAAGTGCTACAATAGTAGGGAGCATCATGTGAGGGGTTCATTTGAGTAAAACGTATCGACGAGTTGCTGGATTTACGATTTAAAGTGTCCTAGCTCCTTGAACGTTTACTACATGACCTCTGAATTATGATGGCCGAACGGTAGTAACGATATCTATAAACTAAACATGTTTTCACATATTAAAGATCTTTCTATAAACATCAAATGATAATTGACTACATCATGAACAACATAGAAATATATATAGAATGGTTTATGTTTTCCTAAAACATTATTCCAAACTTAAGACGCAACGTTTCATTTTTAGGTTGCACGTAGAAGTTTTCCGACTTATCCATAATCCGTTAAAGTACTTCACATCATTTACACTACGGTGAGTTCATAGCCCCACTTTCTATTACTTAATTGTTTTACAAACCCTTGGGGGAGATACATGCTTTATTTTAAACCGAACACATTGCTTTCAAATTCTATATTTATCTGATTATTTTACTTGCACTAAGTTACCGCATTTGCCAATCTTAAGTCCCTAAATCATGAATCATTAATCACGAGTGAAGTGAGCGCGAATATTGTGGATAGATCTATCGGGATTGACGAATCCCGTTTGTTTGACCAGGGATCCGTAAACAAACGCACTCTATTTGAAGATCCATAGGTTTAATGGCAAATTTTACCTACTTGGGGCATCGGTTACTATTATATGACAGCAAGTTAACGCCTTGATTGCATGATGCTTAGTGAATAATAACTTTTTTGTTTTCTAAACCATAAATGTGAGACTAATTACCTCACGTTATGAATATTGTGTTCAACTGATTTCCTAAACTCTATGAATTTCACTCAACCTTTGTGTTGACAGTTTTAAGCATGTATTTCGGGTCCATAATGTCGGAAGTTGGCACGGAAGGGCAAGGACAGGATCAAGAAGGCTATAAATAATTTATCATTCACAAAACATCAAAGACTTATATTGATGTATTTTGTAAACAATGGAACCAACTGGGACCTATTTTGTAAACTCTGATATATTTGAATGATAAAGCTTTCTTAAAACGACTCCTTTAGAGATCGTTTTCTATTATTATGACTGTTGTGCCATGAAGTAACACCCAGTTTGAATTCCGCTGCGTATCTCGAAATTGGGGGTGTTACATTAGGTTATATGTAGTCATGTGGTGTCCTATAACTTGAGTGATGAAGGGATGAGTTGAGTCAAGTTATAGGGGGAAAAAGCTGAGGTGATAGCAAAAAGTATTATAACATGAGCCCTATGACTCTAAGACACCATGTGCTCCAAGGGTTGTTAGCAAAAACCCAAAAATTAATTATTTCACAATTGAAAGTTGTTCTCGTCAGTCATATCTAAATGCGATAACTCTTCAACTATATAGGAAACACAACTTATTACTTGTTGATGTTCGATCTGTACCTATGTTATACCATGGTGAATTTATGGTGATTTTAGTGTTATCATTTTATATTTTATGTAATTGTGATTTACTTGAGATCAAGGGCTTAATCACGTTCAGCTTACAGTCGAGTTATGAGGTGTGGAGTGCACACTCGTTCTAGCTAGCTTGATGCCGCCACGAAATAAGAGTGGGGTTCAGGGGGTTGCGCCTCCTTGTGAGGTTAAGGGGCAGCGCCCCTTGCGGGGTCAATGGGAAAAGCCCTTTGCTTTGGGTATTACCCGGTTTACTTCCAAAACAATTTTTCCCACCAAAATTCACCTTTTCCCAGCAGTTGCAACCCTTCTCGCCAACTGCTTTTAACCGATTTTAACTAACTTTCGGTTATGGTTTTTCATTATTTATTGATCTCTTACAGAACATAACAGATATAACAACTTTTAGTCTATTGCTTCGATTTCTCGTGCCTTAGAAACAAAGTATTGTTCTGTGTCTTATCCAATTGTGGATTTTGTGATACCCGAGGCTTATAGGGTCGAAATACTTCAATATGAAAGTGATTTCTACACGATTCACAGAACATATCAGGATTATTACCACCCACACACACCCAAATTCTAACAAAGATTGAAGTATTTCTTTGGTTTTAATCGTGATGGATTCTGTGAAAGATATGACGACAAAGTTTGGAAAGTTGGACAAGTTTGAGGGCAGTGATTTCAGGCGTTGGCAGAAGAAGATGCATTTCCTTCTCACAACTTTGAAGGTTGTGTATGTTCTGAGTGCCCCCATGCCAGAGTATGTTGAAGATCAGGAGACGCTGGAACAGACGAGGAAACGGATGAAGTGGGAGAACGATGATTACATATGTCGAGTGCACATCTTGAATGGTATGTCTGATTCTTTATTTGATGTATAGCAAAATGTGGAATCGGCCAAGGAGTTATGGGATCAACTTGAATCAAAATACATGTCAGAATATTCTTCTAGCAAGAAGTTTATGGTTAGTAATTTTAACAGTTACAGAATGGTTGATTCAAGGCCTGTGATGGAACAATATCGCGAACTCCTTTGAATTCTGGGACAATACACACAACATAGTTTGTTTATGGGCGAATCTATCTCGGTGTCTAGTATCATAGAAAAACTTCCACCATCATGGAAGGAATTCAAACACATGTTAAAACACAACAAAGATGAGTTGTCTCTCGTACAACTTGGAAGCCACTTTCATATAAAGGAAACTCTTAGGATGGAAGAAAGTAGCAAAGGCAAGGGTAAAGATATTGTTGGATCATCTTCTGTGAATATGGTTAAAGATGGTAAGGATGGTAAGAACAAGAAAAACAACAAAAACTCCAAAGGAAACAAAATAAAGTTTCATAATGACGATGGTTCCAACAAAAATCCGAAGATGGCGTGTTAAAAGTGTGGCAAACCTGGTCATCTCAAGATGGATTGACGTGTTAAGAAGTTCAATGGTGCAAGTACTTTTGGATCGAGACAAGGGTCTAAAGACCCAAGTCCACAACAAGGTCTGAATTTTGACCATGTTATAATTCCTGTTAAAATTTATGTATCACATATTTCTGAAATATTTTACGTACAGGATGATGGAATTGCTTGGTGGATTGACTCCGGTGCAACTTGTCATGCATAGGATCATTGCTGGTTTGATACTTTTCATCAGGTAGAAGATGGATCCGTTCTTCATATGGGCGATGAGTCAACGAAACCAATACTTATACGTAGAAATGTTGTAATAGAATTTATTTTTGGAAAAACAATTACTTTATTTAATGTTGTGTATATACCGGGGCTTTGGAAGAACCTTATGTCCGGCCCCGTGTTGAATAAGTGTGGCTACAAACAAGTATATGAATCTGATAAGTATATCTTATCAAGACATGGTTTATTTATTGGTTTCGAATACTATAATAATGGCATGTTTATATTAAATCTTAATAAAGTTCCTACTAGTATTAATTTTGTTTATATGGCTTATTATCTTGCTGTTAATTCTAAATTATGGCATTCTCGTCTAGGACATGTTCATTATAAACGTTTGCATGATATGTCTAAAGATAGTTTAATACCTTCATTTTACATGAACTTGGAAAAATGTAATACTTGCATGTTAACTAAGATCACTAGACAACCTTTTAAGGATGTAAAAAGGAATTCTGATTTGCTTGAATTGATACATAGTGATCTATATGATTTCCATGCAACCCCATTTATAGGAAATAAGAAATATGTTGTTACATATATAGATGACACCTCTAGATTTTGTTATGTTTATCAATTGCATGCTAAAGATGAAGCCTTAGATAATATTAAGATCTACAAAACTAAAGTAAAGTTACAACAAAATAGTTTAATTAAAACTTTACGCACGGATATAGGTGGTGAATATTTTGATCCTAGTTATTTCCAATCTGTAGGAATCCTTCATCAAATAACAGCTCCATATACACCGCAATAAAATGGTGTATCCGAAAGGAAAAATAGAGCTTTAAAGGAAATGGTTAATTTCATGTTATCCTATTCGGGATTGAGTGAAGGGTTTGGGGGAGAGGCCATGTTAACAGCTTGTTATTTGATAAATAGGGTTCTTAATAAAAATAACAAGATTACCCCATATGAACTTTGGTATAAGAAACGACCCAACTTATCTTATTTGCGAGTTAGGGGTTGTAGGGCGGTCGTTAGACTTTCGGAACCCAAAAGTAAAAATGTGGGTGAAAAGGATATTGATTGCATCTTTATTGGATATCTTTGAGCATTCCAATGCATATAGGTTTTATGTTATTGAACCTAATGATTCTATTTCTGTTAATTCAGTTATAGAATCAAGAGATGCAATATTTGATGAGAATTGTTTCTCTACCATACCTAGACCAAAGGACATATCATCTAGCTCAAATGGAGCTCAAGGTGGAGACCTATTAGGTGAAACTCCAAATGAGATTCTTGAACCTCGGAGAAGTAACAGAGCTCGGGTAGCTAAATCATATGGCTCTGATTTTCAACTATATTTAGTAGAGGGATCAAGATATGAAGTTGGAACTCAATATTCGTATTTTTATCCAAAGACCTTTGATGAAGCAATGAAATCCCGAGATGTTGCTTTCTAGAAAGAATTAATGATGAAATAGCATCAATAATGGAAAATAATACTTGGGAATTATCTGACTTACCACCTGGTTGTAAAGCTTTAGGGTGCAAATGGATCTTCAAAAGGAAGATGAAAGTTGATGAAACTATTGACATGTTTAAGGCTCAATTGGTAATCCAAGGCTTTAAACAAAAGGAAGGGATCGATTACTTCGATACCTATGCACCAGTTGCTCGTATCTCCACCATTAGATTGTTGATAGCTTTAGAAGCTACTCACAATCTACTGATCCATCAAATGGATGTCAAAATAACATTTTTAATGGTGATTTGGAAGATGAGGTATACATGAAGCAACCAGAAGGATTTGTTATGCCAAGTAATGAGCATAAAGTGTGTAAGTTAATTAAACCTTTGTATGGACTCAAACAAGCTCCTAAGCAGTGGCATCAAAAGTTTGATGAGGTTGTTTTGTCTAAAGGGTTTAATCACACAAGTGTGTATACTGCAAATTTGATGAATCTGGTAAAGGAGACATCATTTGTTTATATGTTGATGACATGTTGATTTTTGGTACTGATCGAAACCAAGTTGATAAAATTAAAGAGTTTTTGTCGTCAAATTTCTCTATGAAATATATGGGGGAGGCGGATGTAATTCTTGGAATAAGAATTAAGCGTGAGAAAAAAGGTCTTACGATTACACAATCTCACTACATTGAGAATATTCTCAAGAAGTTTAATTGTGAGGGTTGTGGTCCAGTTTGCACTCCTATGGAAGCGGGTATTAAAATGAAGACCCACTTGGTAAAACCTGTCAATCAACTTGAATATTCTAGGGCCATTGGATGCTTGATGTATGCTATGACAAGTACAAGGCCAGATATTGCTTATGCTTTCTGTAAACTGAGTAGATTTACTAGTAACCCTAGTAATTATCATTGGGAAGCAATGATTAGAGTATTCAGGTACTTAAAGAAGACAGTGAACTATGCTTTGTATTATTACGGTTTTCCTTCGGTTATTAAAGGTTATTCTGATGCAAGTTGGATAACCAATAGTGAAGATCATACTTCTACTACTGGTTGGGTATTCTTGCTAGGTGGAGGTGCCATCTCATGGGCATCTAAGAAGAAAACTTGCATTACTTATTCGACAATACAAAGTGAATTTGTAGCTTTAGCTGCTGCAGGAAAAGAAGAATGGTTAAGGAACCGCATCTATGAGATACCTTTATGGCCAAAACCAATATCTCCTATTTTTATACATTGTGATAGTGCTGCCACTTTGGGTAAAGCATATAGCCAAATTTACAATGGAAAGTCTAGACACCTAGGTGTTAGACACAGCAAAGTTCGTGAGTTAATTAAGAATGGAGTGATTTCCTTGGATTTTGTTCGTTCTCAACAAAACATGGCAGATCACTTGACTAAGAGATTAGCCAGAGACTTAGTGCACAAGTCGGCTATCGGGATGGGATTAGAGTCCATTTAAATCTCTCACTGTGAGATAACTAATTTCCTTTTAATACAACGTTAGAAGCTGAATCAATGTAGAAGGCTTACGATTAAAGATTGGAACACATCGTATCATCTCGAGGTATGTGTTCCGACTGCAAGTGGGTTAGGTTGAAGTTTATCTTCTTAATAGTTCTTTTGAAAAATTTCATTGCAGGTGCAAGACTAAAGGAACTACCTTTGTGAGCATGGAGTGTCACCGCTTCAAGAAGCTAGGACTTGGCTTTCTATATGCTCATGAAGGATATGGACACAAGGCTTTGTAATAGTGTCAAGTATATGTACATTAGAAACTTGTAGAAACTTATGTGTGTATTATCTTTGATTATTCAAACGATTTTGATGGGTTCAATCCATGGGACACTCTGATTCTTGAATATTTGGAATGCGTAATATACTATGTCAAAATTCAATCTCTAAGACATTTTCATTTATGCATGAGTTTGGTTTGTTATGTTTATTTTAGTAAGTCAAGGATTACACTAAAATGGGGGAGGAATGTTGGTGATTTTAGTGTCATCATTTATATTTTATGTAATTCTGATTTACTTGAGATCAAGCGCTTAATCAGGTTCAGCTTACAGTCGAGTTAGGAGGTGCGGAGTGCACACTCGTTCTAGCTAGCTTGATGCCGCTACAAACAAAGACCGGGGTCAAGGAGAGCACTTTGCGGGGTCAATGGCGAGCCCTTGTGGGGTCCCGCTCCCGTGGCGGGGGTCGAGGGGGGACGCCCCTCGGGCAGCGACCCAAAACCTAAACGATTTTTGGGCTTTGGGTATTACCTGGTTCACTTCCAAAACAATTTTTCCCACCAAATGTAAAACCCTAAAATATAAAATAAGGGTGAGCAAACGGACCGGCCGGACCGGACCGACCGAAGGACCGACCGGACCGACACGGACCGAGACCGGACCGACCACATTCGGTCCGGTCCGGTCTCGCTTTTGGCAAAGTGGTCCTCGTCCGTCCGGTCCGGACCAAAACCGACAATTTGGCCTAGTTGGACGGACGACCGAAGGGACCGACGGACCGACAAGGACCAGACCGACCGACCACATTCGGTCTGGTCTCGGTCTTGGCTTTTCGCCGAACTCGGTTTTCGGTCCGGTCCGGTCTTGGCCGGTCCGGTCCGGTCCGGTTTTCCGACCGTGCACACCCCTAATATAAAACGTGTTAAAAGACCATTTTACCCTCAGAAATGATATTTGTGAAATACGTAAAATATATCAAGCTCGTTAACTAAGTTTAATACTTAACTTATATCTGATTTATGCAAGATGATAAAGTTTATATACTCTTATGTCTACTAAATAAAAATCATACATTACAGTTATTTTGGACCAAATGATTATATACAACTTAAAAAGACAATTAAACTAATCATAATTATCTTAAAGGAAATTAAAGAAATTTAATGGGTCTTGATTTGGTTTCCCTTTTGTTCGGCCAACCCAAAACGTCTTCCCCAAGAATTTCGTTCCATTTATTTCTCCATATTAATCTCATTATAAACCATTCCAAATAAAATCACACAACCCTAATTCTCTACACACACAAAAAAAGTGACGGCACAAATTATGTCCTCTCCATCCCCTCGAATTCAAGGCAGAAAAAGGTGATTCGTAGGGTGTTAAGAAGAGCTGTGGGATCGTGGTACTGCTTGGTTCGATCTTTGTGGTCGTGATTGATTCGAAGAGAGGCTGTGATAAGGCTTGTGAGCGTGGGTTTTGATTCGGAAAGAAGCATTGTTCGTGGGTTGTTGTCTCGGATTCGTGTGTCTTTCACTCGTTCACGCTACAAGGGTTTGTATCATCAATCTTATTTCACCTTCCATCTCATTGTCCCTTTTGATTTTGTGTCGTGAGACCCTTATGTCAAATGCATGCTTCTCGTATGAACATCACATAAAACGATAAAAGAAGTCACATTAAATCATGAAAAGTCCACGCCAAATATAGAGGTTATATATGTCGCCCCTTGTAAAGCGTTTTTGAATCCTTTTGACCTCACTTTGCATGGCACATGCATGTATAAGATTTAAAACATTCATCATATAAATAATAAGGTTGTTCCATGAAATTATAAATAAGTCACCACATGATTTGAACCATGCATCGACCTATGAATCTGTTAAGGTGTCGACCCTCTCATACATGCTATAATTCACGTTTATTTATTTTAGTATCGAATATAGATTGGTCACATAAAATCATAACTAGGATCATGTATATACCAAATATGTCATGCATAAATATCGACCCATATGAATCCCTTGAAATCGTTTCGACCCTCCTTTTCATGGATGTCAGATTCATGTTGGTTGTTTTAGTATCGAGTTAAACTGATCACGTAAATATCGAAGAAAAATACATGTTAGTCGACCACTACACTTTCTGTTTTGAGGACCATATAATTCGACCATGTATAAGTCTGTTATAGAACCTTGCTTTCAGCCATGTATTAACCATGTGTGAATTGTTGACCCATTTGCATAATAGTGAGAATCTGCTTTCACTCTTGCATGGAATGTTAATATTCTTCATGTAAAATCATGAGTAGGATAAATAAAATAAGGATGGAAGGTATAAAATAGTGATTTGTAGTCTTGCTGTTTTGGAAACCTACATGTCGTTATATATGAAACATTTATAGAATTTGTTTTGGCTTACCAAGCATGTCATGACCCACATACATGTTTTAGTTAAACAATGACAAGTTGAGATGAGAGATAGAGGTCATGACATACATCTATGTTACTTTCTTGTGTCAAATTAAAAGAGGTTAATGCATGTGAATACGTTGGTCCAACCTTGGGTTGCATATAATTTTTATAAGAGCCTCGTTGGTTTAGTTGTGTCGATAATGATTTTCAAAAGAGTCTCGTGTTGCCTTGTTTATGTCGTATGGATTTTAAAAGGGGTCGACTTGGTTTAGAGTGTAAAAAGGTTTTGGAATTAATGAAAGATGTAGGGTTGGTCTTGTAAATAATGAAACTAGAATGTTGGCTCGTTAATTAAGTAAATGCATGGACTAAACTCGTAAAAAGAGTAAACTTGTGATATTTACATTTTAGACCCTAAACTATTGTAACTTGTCGTAAATGACCTCTAAACTATAATAATCATCATTTTCATCATGTTAATCTAATATAATATTAATTGCATCATAAATGACTAAACTTACTAAAATAGAAAGTTACCTAAAATGAAAAGTTACTTAAACACCCTAAAAGACTTAATCGGAATTAAAAAAAAAAACTACATCTAATAAATGTACATCCTTTCGCTTCTGTAGATCCCTCGAGGAAGGAGTGATCTTTCGTATCTCTTGATTTTCACTTGCTTTTGTTTTCTTGCTGCGAATAAGGTACTGAGATATTCTATCCCTTTTTAGTAGGGGTTTCTCATGATTCGTTACATCTTTCGATATTGGTTTTGAACTGTTATCCTTTGCTCTGAGCCTTCTTACTAGGGCTTCCCTATAACTCTGCTATGTTCCCTTTGATTGAATCTCCTATGTGTACTGTTTAATGTGAACCACTGATATGAACCTTCTGATTATGAACCTTTGATATGCACCTTTGATTATGAACCTATGATATGGACTTTGATAAGAACCCTTGACTTTTGAACCTTTGATATGAATCCTAATGATATGACCTTGCTTTGACCTGTCAGTTTGAGACCCGAGCTATCACTAGGCATGGGGGTTCCATGTCCGTGTCATTGATGCACCAATGGCATGACTCTAGTGTGTAATGAAGTGATGTTACACCGATCCGCCTTTCGTTATCGATTATGAGCTCGATATATATTGCATGGCCACTATCATGTCTGCAAGGGTATGGATGCATCCTTGATTTGTTCTGTTATCTGATATGTTATGATTTGTCTGGTGAATGATGTCGTGTGCAATACGCGTCTTCACAATCTAGGAGCTGATCACTCCATGTCTGTTATATCTACTATGGTTACTACAGGTTACTATGGATATATGATTTGATTTGATTTGTTTTGTTGGATCGTGGTGGATAACTGACCCTTTTCCTATGTTTCATTTACCCTACTCTATTCCTTTGATATACCAGATTTATTGACTGACCTTCCTTACCTTGTTCTCAGTTCAGTTTTATTATTATTGTATCGATATATCTGTTCACTGGGCTTTTTAGGCTCAGCCGCATTTCTTTTCCTCGCGGCGGTACATAAGCTAGGAGCTGGGGATTGTTTGGGTTTGAGAGATGAGCCGATATAGAGACCATGCCTAGTCATCTTAGACTTCATTTGATTTTGTTATTATATTTTCATTTCGGAGTTTTCCTTTGTATTTATGTATTGATAAGTCTTGTTGACTTAAATTTTTGATTTATTTAATTAAGACTTCCGCTGTTTGACTTATGTTCATTATGTATGTTCTGATATGACACCATACTGTGATACTTCTACCCTTATCGGGTTGGGGTGTTACAATTATGGTATCGAGCCAGTTTACACAAGTCGGGACCTGTGACATATGGACCCTAGGATTTGACCCGTAGAGCTTAAGGTTGACCTGTGAGGACTTGGGTAGACATTAGGCTTCCGTTTGTTTCGATCTTTTCCGTTTATTTTGATTTTCGTCCAGGTTTGACTTTGATGTTCGCTGATTCAACTTCCTTCTTTTCGCATTTGATTTTGTTATTCTATCTTCGCGCATTCCTTTATCGATCGTTTAGATGGAGACTACTCGTGGAGTCGAAGGTGATGGTACCGACCCTATGTTCTTTAAGTTTACATTTGGAGAGGTCGCATTGAAGCGGAACCGCACCGGCGCAATCTTCTTGGAGACATCGAGGATGCTGTGGAGGAGAGTGGACGAATCAACCAGAGACGCAAAGACGGAGACAAAATTCAACTGGTGGACACTTGGAAGAAGTATGAGCAGAAGAAGTATGACCGGCGTACTTTAGTCATCCGGTGAAACTACTACCAAGGTTAGGCATATTGTGGTCAACAGTCCAACCGTTGAGATGCTGAGGGGATTCATCTGCTTCATATGATTGGGCGCGTTTGGATGATGGAGTCCTATGGTTTGATTCTTCGGTGTTACTACGACCTCGCGTTGTGTTTTAAATCCCTTGAATAAATTATGCTCTCTTTGAACAATCTCTGTTCTGTATAAATTCTGTGTATGTTGGATGATTGTTTTGTTCTGAAAGATTTGACGAGCTATGGAAGACCTGATGCTATTGCCGATGTGTTTCAGTTCGATGGTACTTACTATGTTCCGTTACGTTCCTTATATGTTCTGCTTCTCTGATTTCGAATCCGTTTGTGATGATTGTTTCGGACCAACCCTAAGAGGTAGAATGGATCGTTAGGTGGTTGATATGATGATTTTCACGACTTGAGATAAAGTATGGTCATCATGAAGGTATACTCATATGATGCTGGTATTATGACGCTTGGCCAACGTGATAATACTTACATCATATGACGTACCCTCATTGTGATCATAGGATATTTCGAGGAGTGCCTTAGAATTTTTAGCACTGATTGAGATTGTCTGAGTTTAACAAGACCTTGGGATCGTTCTGCCTATACGTTTAATCTACCTTCATCGTTATGCGAACTGATACGTTTGAATTCTCGAAAAGCGTTCATCTCTGTAAAGTTTCTACCGTTTGATCTCTGTTACCCTCATTTCGTTGTAATCTGGTATGCCTCCGTTGTTTTCATTCATGTTCACTTCAATTTTCGAGGACGAAAAATTTTCTTTTAGAGGGAGAGAGTTGTAAAACCCTAAAATATAAAACGTGTTAAAAGACCATTTTACCCTCAGAAATGATATTTGTGAAATACGTAAAATATATCAAGCTCGTTAACTAAGTTTAATACTTAACTTATATCTGATTTATGCAAGATGATAAAGTTTATATACTCTTATGTCTACTAAATAAAAATCATACATTACAGTTATTTTGGACCAAATGATTATATACAACTTAAAAAGACAATTAAACTAATCATAATTATCTTAAAGGAAATTAAAGAAATTTAATGGGTCTTGATTTGGTTTCCCTTTTGTTCGGCCAACCCAAAACGTCTTCCCCAAGAATTTCGTTCCATTTATTTCTCCATATTAATCTCATTATAAACCATTCCAAATAAAATCACACAACCCTAATTCTCTACACACACAAAAAAAGTGACGGCACAAATTATGTCCTCTCCATCCCCTCAAATTCAAGGCAGAAAAAGGTGATTCGTAGGGTGTTAAGAAGAGCTGTGGGATCGTGGTACTGCTTGGTTCGATGCTGTGGTCGTGATTGATTCAAGAGAGCGTGATAAGGCTTGTGAGCGTGGGTTTTGATTCGGAAAGAAGCATTGTTCGTGGGTTGTTGTCTCGGATTCGTGTGTCTTTCACTCGTTCACGCTACAAGGGTTTGTATCATCAATCTTATTTCACCTTCCATCTCATTGTCCCTTTTGATTTTGTGTCGTGAGACCCTTATGTCAAATGCATGCTTCTCGTATGAACATCACATAAAACGATAAAAGAAGTCACATTAAATCATGAAAAGTCCACGCCAAATATAGAGGTTATATATGTCGTCCCTACTGTAAACTGTTTTTGAATCCTTTTGACCTCACTTTGCATGGCACATGCATGTATAAGATTTAAAACATTCATCATATAAATAATAAGGTTGTTCCATGAAATTATAAATAAGTCACCACATGATTTGAACCATGCATCGACCTATGAATCTGTTAAGGTGTCGACCCTCTCATACATGCTATAATTCACGTTTATTTATTTTAGTATCGAATATAGATTGGTCACATAAAATCATAACTAGGATCATGTATATACCAAATATGTCATGCATAAATATCGACCCATATGAATCCCTTGAAATCTGTTTTCGACCCTCCTTTTCATGGATGTCAGATTCATGTTGGTTGTTTTAGTATCGAGTTAAACTGATCACGTAAATATCGAAGAAAAATACATGTTAGTCGACCACTACACTTTCTGTTTTGAGGACCATATAATTCGACCATGTATAAGTCTGTTATAGAACCTTGCTTTCAGCCATGTATTAACCATGTGTGAATTGTTGACCCATTTGCATAATAGTGAGAATCTGCTTTCACTCTTGCATGGAATGTTAATATTCTTCATGTAAAATCATGAGTAGGATAAATAAAATAAGGATGGAAGGTATAAAATAGTGATTTGTAGTCTTGCTGTTTTGGAAACCTACATGTCGTTATATATGAAACATTTATAGAATTTGTTTTGGCTTACCAAGCATGTCATGACCCACATACATGTTTTAGTTAAACAATGACAAGTTGAGATGGGAGATAGAGGTCATGACATACATCTATGTTACTTTCTTGTGTCAAATTAAAAGAGGTTAATGCATGTGAATACGTTGGTCCAACCTTGGGTTGCATATAATTTTTATAAGAGCCTCGTTGGTTTAGTTGTGTCGATAATGATTTTCAAAAGAGTCTCGTGTTGCCTTGTTTATGTCGTATGGATTTTAAAAGGGGTCGACTTGGTTTAGAGTGTAAAAAGGTTTTGGAATTAATGAAAGATGTAGGGTTGGTCTTGTAAATAATGAAACTAGAATGTTGGCTCGTTAATTAAGTAAATGCATGGACTAAACTCGTAAAAAGAGTAAACTTGTGATATTTACATTTTAGACCCTAAACTATTGTAACTTGTCGTAAATGACCTCTAAACTATAATAATCATCATTTTCATCATGTTAATCTAATATAATATTAATTGCATCATAAATGACTAAACTTACTAAAATAGAAAGTTACCTAAAATGAAAAGTTACTTAAACACCCTAAAAGACTTAATCGGAATTAAAAAAAAAAACTACATCTAATAAATGTACATCCTTTCGCTTCTGTAGATCCCTCGAGGAAGGAGTGATCTTTCGTATCTCTTGATTTTCACTTGCTTTTGTTTTCTTGCTGCGGAATAAGGTACAGATATTCTATCCCTTTTCAGTAGGGGTTTCTCATGATTCGTTACATCTTTCGATATTGGTTTTGAACTGTTATCCTTTGCTCTGAGCCTTCTTACTAGGGCTTCCCTATAACTCTGCTATGTTCCCTTTGATTGAATCTCCTATGTGTACTGTTTAATGTGAACCACTGATATGAACCTTCTGATTATGAACCTTTGATATGCACCTTTGATTATGAACCTATGATATGGACTTTGATAAGAACCCTTGACTTTTGAACCTTTGATATGAATCCTAATGATATGACCTTGCTTTGACCTCGAGTTTGAGACCGAGCTATCACTAGTCATGGGGTTCCATGTCCGTGTCATTGATGCACCAATGGCATGACTCTAGTGTGTACGCGTGATGTTACACACCGTCCCTTCGTTATCGATTATGAGCTCGATATATATTGCATGGCCACTATCGTGCGAGGGGCGTATGGATGCATCCTAGATTTGTTCTGTTATCGATATGTTATGATTTGTCCGGTGAATGATGTCGTGTGCGCGCGTCTTCACAATCTGGGCCGATCACTCCATGTCCGTTATATCTACTATGGTTACTACAGGTTACTATGGATATATGATTTGATTTGATTTGTTTTGTTGGCTCGTGGTGGATAACTGGCCCTTTTCCTATGTTTCATTTACCCTACTCTATTCCTTTGATATACAGGATTTATTGAGTGACCTTCCTTACCTTGTTCTCGATTCAGTTTATTATTATTGTATCGATATATCTGTTCACTTTGGGCTTTTAGGCTCAGTAGCATTTCTTTTCCTCGCGGCAAGTGTACATAAGCTAGGAGCTGGGGATTGTTTGGGTTTGAGAGATGAGCCGATATAGAGACCATGCCTAGTCATCTTAGACTTCATTTGATTTTGTTATTATATTTTCATTTCGGAGTTTTTCCTTTGTATTTATGTATTGATAAGTCTTGTTGACTTAAATTTTTGATTTATTTAATTAAGACTTCCGCTGTTTGATTTATGTTCATTATGTATGTTCTGATATGACACCATACTGTGATACTTCTACCCTTATCGGGTTGGGGTGTTACACCAAAAGTTACCCCTTTTTCCAACAGTTGCAACCCATCCTGCCAACTAGTTTTAACCGATTTTAACTAACTTTTGGTTATGTTTTTTCATTATTTATTGATCTCTTACATAACATAACAGATATAACAACTTTCAGTGTGTTGTTTTGATTTCTCGTGCCTTAGAAAAGTGTTGTTCTCTGTCTTATCCAATTGAGGATTTCGTGATACCCGAGGCATATACGAAATACTTCAATCTGAAAGTGATCTCTACACGATTCAGAGAACATATCAGAATTATTACAATCTACACACACCCAAATTCAAACATGAATATCCCTTTTGAGACATAGACACACAAATGAGTAGAATTCTAAGTTATAATAGAGAGACCAAGAATGTGTACTTATAGAGCTAGGGGATGGTGTCTCGCGTTGTCACGGGACTATGATGGAATTGTATTTTGTATTGAAAATTGTATTTTAATTTTTTTCTAATTGCACTCGATCCATAAAAATGTATGGCTTTATATTATAGTTACAATCATTTGTGCATCCGGTCCTTTTAATACTTAGTACGGCCTAAATATAGACCTAGCTAGTTGATATTTGACATATAGGGCCTGTTTGAGGGAGCTTTTATGGGAGCTGTTAGCTTTTTATTACAAAAATAAACTCATTTAAATTAAGTAGCTCCGTTTGAATACATTAACTTTAAGCTTTTATTTCAAACAAATAGCTCCTAAATGAAAAGCTGATTCATGAAGCTTTTTAAATATTTTGGAGCTGTTAAAACTTTAAATTACTGATATACCCTCCAAACATTTGCTTACAATCATAGATATGTCCTTTTATGTCATTTTACGTCTAATAATTACATTTAACAGCTAATTTACCAAACACTTTTATTGAAAAAAAAAATACACCTTGTAGCTCATGTTAACAGCTTTGCAGTTAACAGCTTACAGTTTACAGCTTATAGTACACAGCTTACAGCTAGTTTTGCCAAACATACTCATACCGTATGCAGTTTCCCATTCGATCATACATTTCTTTTATTTTTCTTTATGGCGCATATTTTAAACATAAAATTCCTAAAAATATATTAGAATCATGATATATATGAAAAGACACATGGTAACTCTATGATGTTTATTTGAAGAGAGGTGACCGAAACACTCATATATTTTATTAGAACATTTAACTGTATAATCGGTCAAAACACATCGTATATATTATACAAATATTAAGCACATAATAGAGTATCTTAATAAAAAATGTGAATTTGCAAATCATTTCCCATATTTCAAACTTTCATCACTCTCACAAAGGCATCAACCTTACGGCTAATTACTCTATAACAAGATGATATATACAGATAACTGATGTGAGACAAAACCAATTATTTCTTACAATAAAAATACTCTATATTAGCAATAAATCAACCATTAATTTAAGTATTTAACCATCTTTGATTTACTACATCTATACTTTTTCTGAAACATATAAACTTGATAAATTTAAGACTCATTATTTTGTTAAGTTAGATTTCAATTCTAGCTGCCCCTTTATTACAATATTTGATCTTAGCCATCAAGTTTAGGGAAACCAATGCTATAATATTAATGAATGAATGAATGTTACAGTTCACGACAGAATTGATATTTGATAACTAACCTTAATATATCATTTAAAATGTCCAAATTCGTTACATTCTATTTTAGATTTTGATATCCAAAATCATTTAAAGCACAAAACTAAAACCCTAAAAAGGTAACTCCATATAAATACTCCTTTTAGCCATGTCTTAATTATGTGTATGTGTAATGGCTGACTCACAGCATACACAACAGATTCTATCTAAGCAAAAAACATGGTCACCAGACATAAACCGTGATTTAGAGTGGCAGAAACTTAGGATGAAACAACGAAGTCGTTATGAACACCAAAAGCTTTGTCGTAGCAAGAGTGTTGATCATGTTCGTGACATTACTGATGACGATATTAAGGAGTTAAAAGGTTGTTTTGATTTAGGGTTTGGGTTTGATAAGGTGGATGATCTAAATCCGAGACTTAAGCATGCTTTTCCTGCATTCGAGATGTATGCTGCGATTAAACAAGGGTATAATAGGAGTGGAATTTTGTCACGGTCATCGTCTGTGAGTTCTGATTCGTGTTCTAGTTCTACAAGTGTTGCTACATCCATTGTTGATCCAAGTAAAGGAATTTTTGTATTTTCAATAGTTCTTTCTTCTTTAATAAAGGCGTGTTTAGTAAGAAAAATTAGATAATCAATTCTAACAAAACTTGATAAAATTAGATAAACAGTTTTTCGAATAAGACAACTGTGCTAATTCAATGATGGAAAATGTAAAACAATTGATATACATAGTATGTTGTCTCTTTAAAATTAAATAAACTGGTTTTCATGTTCACGAGTCTTTGATGTAAACAACTATATAAGGAGTTTTAATAGGTGGCATAACTACAATTTCTAACTGCTTATTAAAATTTGTTTACACATTATGCGCAGATAATGTGATAAGCAACTTGGATAAACAATTTAAAAACATTCAATTCGGTACCAAAATATAGTTAGCAAGTAACCATTTTGAATAAGCAATCTTAACATGGTTAAATCTATATTTTTATTTGAATGTACGTAGGTGATGACCCGGATAAGATGAAGATGAAACTGAAGCAATGGGCTCAACTTGTTCGTTATTCGATTCTTGAGACTTCTTCCGATAACAAAAATGTTGCAGAATAAAAAGACAAAATTAGGAAGCACAAAGTGTATATACACTTATTGGTATCGAAAGACTTCCGTTAGCAAAAAAGACGAATAAAAATCTGATCGTATTCGATAGAATATTGCTCTCAAAACTCTTTATAATTGAATAAACTATCCAACTGAAATTGTGCAATTATATTCGTGTTGGTTGTCTTAATGTCCTAAATTCGTTACCAATTTCATGTTTCTTGGTATTGTTTTATTTTGAATTCATCGTTTAACAAAACAAAGAATTATAATTCCTTTGTGCAATATATTGCCATAATGCCATGGAGGGCGGAGCCACCTTGTAGGTAGTGGGGGAAAGGCCCCCAATAAAACTTCATCGGATTGGCTAATTAATAGGGAAAATAGTTAAATTAGTTGCAAAAATCTATGGTGCCCTCAACCCAAAAACTAAAGTGCCCTCTACAAGAAGAAAATATCACCAATTTGATCTTCAAATTGTTTTTTCTGGAAATCGTCGAGTGGCAGAGAAAGACTGTTGAGGAAGGTTGGAGAATGGAAAAGAGAAGATGAAGACTAAAAAGAATATTAGGAAGTGAGGTATCATTAAATAATACTAGTTATAAGTCCCGTGCACGCACGGGGTTCAGAATTGAATTTATTTAATTTATATATTACGTACATAATTTTATTATGTTTTTTATTTTACATAAAATAGTTATAAATAATAATTTATTTATATTTTTTGTTCTGATCTCCTTTGTTAATGAACTATTTATCATGAGTTGTTGCATTATTTATAATAGTAAGTTAGTAACCTTTTATTTTATAAGTTAATTATAAAACATGAATTTGTAAACCAACCTTGAATTTGATCCATATATAATGGTTTTGTCCAGCGGTAAATTTTTAAAGCAATAACAACAGCAGCCGTAAATATGTGAACTCTTCTACTATTGATAAATCAAAATTTACAATTAGAAGGAATGAATACAACTACACATTCAACATAAGACTTGGACTTCCTTGGTTGCTAAGATGACATTGGGCATAAACAAATTAAGTCATAGCCATCTACCCTCAATAAAGTATGTGCATGCTCATGCTAATCTTGCTCTTGCTCCCATCCTCCTAATCTCGACCTAAGGTCATAATCTGTAAATAGCATGAACTCGTTTCCATGCTTGCTCGAATATTGTGGCACAAATCCACATGGACACAACCCTAAGAGTTTGGTTGCTCTATCATGTTGTACTGTGCACATGTACATGTACATATAGAAACATAACATTTTTATCAATTGTTTTTCTCCAATGGTCATGCTTACTGTGCACATGTACATGTACATATAGAAACATAACATTTTTATCAATTGTTTTTCTCCAATGGTCATGCTTACAGTTTACAAACATAAATATACCAAATAATATAAATTTATCTAACTCATGATAGAATTTCTGCTATAATAGTTTCCATTTCATTATTACAATCGTGATGATTTGCACGCACGGGATTTTAACAAAAAAATAATAATTACGTATTGATATAGTATAGTGTATATTTAAATTAAATTACATTATCATTATATTCTACACACTTATTATTATTTATTATTTTTTTGTCATTCTTTAAAGCAAGTGAGCTAAAAAGTTAGCTTCTATGTTGTATCATAAAGAATAAGTAAAGTAAAATAACTCTCAATTTCGTCTTTCATAAGTTATAGGTTCTAATATCGTTTTTCACGGTGTATGAGGAAGGTTGAATTGTAGACGGCCTTACCCCTACCTAAGGTAGAGAGGCTGCTTTCGGTTCTATCACGATGTATGATATTGTATCATAAAGAATGATTTATTTATTTGACAGACGATCATATATTAATAAAAGTCTATTGACAATTATTGTGTTAGACACTATTTGTATGTTTATTTTATAAGTGCGTTTAAATTTGGTTGTGTCTTAAAAATGTGTAGTTTATTTTTTTTAAATGCGTGTGATTATAATAAACACATGGGGAATTAATAATGCTGTAGATTATGGCATCCCCAACCATCTCTTTATTGTTTGGCTAAAGAGTAAGATCATTTCCTCACTACACATAGCAATTATATAAAGTCGTAACAAAATTATAAGACTACTCAATTTAACATTAAAACAAAATATTTTAGCCATAAACATTCGCCACAAAACGTTTAATGGCTTATTGATAAGCATAAATATTGACTCTTGCAAAATGTGATGAAGGCATGCCACCCGATCCAGTAAGTTGCTTAAGATCCCAAAAGTGTTCCTTATACTTAAAAATCTACCAAATACATATTACACTCGTAATCGTAAGATGTATAACTAACAACTAATCATGAGCATGTTTGAACTCTGTTAATAAAAAGATGTATTTTCCATTGTTTGTGTGTCAAACTTTAATAAATTTAAAACCATCTGCCAAAACATTTTACGTAATCCACTCCAAAACGTCTTATAACGAAATGAAGTTCCCCTTGGCTGCTTAAAACAATCTAGTAGTTCAAATATGCAACCCCAAACACCCCCTAACAAACTTCTATCCATTCTCTCCCGTACACCCCTTTATTTATATACTAAAAATATAGCATTCAATCATGTATGCTTGCATATTGTTCCGCTCTAATTCTTTAACATTTATTCCAACGGGATCAATCCATCTCTTACCCTTTAGGCTACATGAAAATACATTTTAATGGGGGTGTTTGGAATAGATTATTGTGGGATCAATCCATCTCTTACCCTTTAGGTTCTGAACTAAATTTTGGTGAAAGAACCTAAGAGAGCATCCGAATAGTTTATTTTACTTAGCCGTATGGTATTAACACCGGTGTTCTTGTAGTTGGGTTAGGCAGATTGCTGATTGATCGGCTAGGTAGATTGCTGAATCGGTTTGGCATATTGCATAACTGATTCCGGATATTCACTTTTGCAAAAGAAGATTTATCATCATCTTCAAGCAAAGCAACACAATTACAACCCATGAGCAAATCATCCATTTTACACCAGAGTTGGTGAGGAACCGCATCTAATGATATACAACAATAAACGGTATAATTCAGAATACTCCCTGCTGCAGAACTTTATTATATCTTAAAAGGACATGTGACTGATTCTCAACTTGAATCTGTATATGGTTTTAAAAATAAAACATGATGGATGGATTAGTTTTTGGTAGATAATAATTTTCTAGTTTATAACAATTAATAATTATGCATTAAAGGCATGTAAGTAAATTTTCCTACCATCTGTTATCAGCCACAACACCAAATTGCAAAGATCTTATAAAAAAAAAGATTAATGCCTTTGTCTTCTACTCCGTACATGCTCAATATCTATAGTAATCTTTACAATTTCCTATGAGTTTTGTTGTTTCTAAAAAGGAAATGATAAAATAAAAGAACACTTGTAATTGAAAATTCATTTTTAATGAACGTGAATGTTTTAGCAAACAACACAAATTCATTCGATTCAATTTTACGTTTGATATGTACATGGTTTTTTCAGCTCAAGATGCATTCCCTTTTTTTTTCCTTACCTTTCCATGACAAGTTAAAAGAAAAAATAAATCAGCCTTGTTAATTGCGAGTCCCTTTATTGTATATGAGTAGTAGTAGGAAGGGTATGGATATTTATGAGGTAAATCTCTTGTTACTTGTTAAACACAATAGTGCATAATTCTAGCTAAATTATAAAAGTATTATTTTTGTATTGCATCTATAAGAAGTTTTGAAACCTAAATTTAATTTGGAAAAATTTGATAAAAGTATTATTTTTGTTAGATTTTGAGTTTTGATCATACCAATAATCTGGAAACATCTATACCAGAAACCAAAAGATCAGAAACCATGGTTTAAAAAAAAAAAAAAAAAACAAACAAAAACAAAAAATGCAACCACCAAATCAAAAAAACCACAGACACATACATGCCACTAATGAACATCCTGTTTTATGTATTACAATAGAACATAAATTGACTAATTCAATTATCAAAACCAAAATCTAATTAAACTTTTAATAGAAAACGATTTACAAATTAAATCAGATTTTCGATTAGAATTGTAAACATTTAATTAATTATTAAAATTGAAGAAGTAATAGATAAATCTTACCAAAATCAAGTACCAAATTTCATTCTTTAAATTGATTTGGCTTTTTTTTGACACCATCAAACCTCCTTAATAGATCTAATGTTCACAAACCTAATTTTCAATTGATGAATTGAGTTTGTCGATGTGCCATAGAAAGAGGACATTGAGCTTTGTTTTTTTAATATTACAACTTAGTCCAAAAGAATCAATAAAGACGGCTTAGGTACATGTGTTTTTTTGTTATTTTTCTTTATCTAAATGCAAAAACGATTTTTTCCTGATTTTGACCAAATTAAGAAATAATAAACTATTTTCTTCTAGGTATTTTAGCAAAAAAAAAATTCAAGTAATTAAAATATTACCAAATAAGGTATGAATTGCTTTTTTTGAAATGAAAAATTCCCACTAGGGGTTTTGTTTTATTATATAAAAGATTATCTAACTATTTATATTTTATTTAAATTTGTTACTTTAGCTGTGAATATAAGTTTTTACTTTTAATAGTTATTGAGAAGTGTCACTATTTTGTCAAGTAGTTCTACGAGTTATAAATAGGTGGTGTCGTTTTTTTTCAAAACTAAGCTTCAATATTTACGTTTAAGTTCCATTCTTCAAAAATGATTTATGTTAACATTTCAAAAAGAATAAAACACATATATATTGCACAAGTTTATAGGTTTAATTTACATAAGAAATTAATAAAGGTCTAATTAGTTTGATACCAATTTAGCCGCGTATACATGTTTGTATCTAATAAGTGATAATAGAGTACGAGTCAAGTTTATCTATTTACGATAAACTTAATAAATTTGCATTCTCAGTTAGGTCTCACTTTATAGGCATCACTTCTTTAGTTTATGTAAGTTGCGTAGAAGTATTATTTTGGAATTAAAACCGACCCGACCCATTTTTGAATTTTACAATTTTTGTTTTTACCGTTGTTAAGTCATTCTTATTGTTTGTATGTTGCCTTCTTCGATTAAATTTTCTGGCTCCGCTACCATGGTTTTCTAAACACAAAGGATCGGACTCACACCTTGTATCCGTTAATTAGTTAGCCATTATTTTACTCTTGAATAAAAATTGGTGTGATTCTAAGTCATGATAAGCATGTTACTAGGCTTTTGTTAAATTGCCATGTGCATGACAAGTTTACCCTATTCGTAGTTGACGAAAGGGAAAAGAATGGGCACGTACAGAAGAAGTTTTGACCGGCTGATGGCATCTTTCGTTGCTCCACCGGCAAGCGTTGTTGGTATACTTTTTCTATTATTATTATTATTATTATTATTATTATTATTATTATTAACATCATTTTCATTAGAAACAAAACCATAGGATTACAAGAAATTAGTGGGGAGCCGCGAGATAATCTGGGTCACACCTTTAGCAATAGCAAAACTAATCCTACTGAAGATATGAGTAGCGGCACGCGCCCCAATATCTTGAGTTATAGAGAACTTCCGGATCCGTTTAAGTAAGGTCACCGCATTCGCCTCAAGTTAAAGAGGAGAATGAGAAAGGATGAACCCATCCAATATCCGCACATTTAGCTCCCATTGACTTTACGCGTTTGCGTTTCGCATGAATCAACGACACCAAAATCAATCATACCGGAATTTACCATTGAGGGGAGACGATCCCGTCAAATCAACACATACGTCTTGCCCTCCATCCAAGAATAGAGCAAGATATCTGCTCTATTATTATTATTATTATTATTATTATTATTATTATTATTATTATTATTATTATTATTTAATTTTGTGAGTGAGTGGGTAGTTTTTGTGAGAGTTTTTGCTGGATTTATAGTACCAACAACAGTTATTGGTTTTATTGGTAAGAATAATGTTTTAGTTATTAGTATGTTATTGAGAAGAAGATGCTGAAGTAACACTAAAGTAACACATCAATAAGTGTTATTGAGGGTTTGCTACTTTGCTAAACTGAATGCCGGAGTTGGTGTTTCAATTCTCATCCACTTTCTTTGCTCTCTTTTTTTCCAATATTTTGTATCATTCTTTTTATGTGACGACATAGTTGAAAATACGTTTATATTTTTATAAGTTAATTTTCACAATGTGTTTATCTACAAGCTCAATGTGTGGTCTTAGTCTTGACTAAGTGAGTATTGCTCGAACACATAATATTCTAGGAGAGCAAAAGAAAGTAAGGACGCCAATGAGAAGAAGATTTCTAGAATGACTTTCATGTGAGAAAAGTGTAGAATGCTATGTGAATTTGTACATACTTAGGAGTTAGGATTAGTATAAATATGTGATAGTCACATTTGTCGAAACACACCCCAATTCACTTATAATCTCTCTCGTAAAGTTTTCTAATAGCAATACAAATAAATTTGTTTCCTTTCTTCTAGGATTGACACTATCGAAGCACGAGCATGGATACCCATTACCCATTATTGTGCCAACAGGTTTTGTTTGCATGTAAAAAAGTTGTCAATTTTAAAATTGATCAAGCTTAACATGTTACACAAATCCAAATCCAAATTTTAATACCCCAAATCCAACTATGTGTTTTAACTGTGGTTAGGTTAGTGTTTAACCAACTATGTGTCATTCTACCTGAATTGATAAATTATATCAAGAGAAATGCTACTCTCACTCAAATTTTACAAAAAAATTCTCACACGTATATGTGTCATTCAACTATTGGGAGTGAAAGTAAGAAAGAGAAAATACAATGAAATTTGATTGGTGTGGCACCTCATTTCGCCGTATGCATGTGGTTTTTTGTAAAATTTGTGTGAGTGTAGCATTTCTCTTATATCAATATTGAATTGTGAACTATTAGGGTCAGGGCTAGGGTATTGAGTGATGGTTGGCGGCGGCGGCGAAAAAGGTGGTGTGCGGTGGTGTTTCACTTGGGGTTTTGACTTGTTTTATTTGGTTACTACAGTATTTATTTAAACATTATAATAATAAAAATGTAATTTATTTATTTAGGCTGTATAAATTATCTTTAATAAATCAATAAACTAAAATACTACAAATGGTTTTGCTCACTTTTTACATATTATAATCTTTTACTCATGACTCACGCCAATAGCTTTAATAAAAATGGTTTTGGACAAATTATATTAGCGAACTTTGTAGTTTATCATTTTGATTACGAGTAACCATCGGTGATATTTCTAACTTATGTGAAGAAATGTTTTTTGTTTGGTTGAGTTTTTCCATCTTTTCAACACCCGATTTTCTAAATCCTGTGTGTTTGGTACCGAGAATTGGGGCAAGAGAAATGGAAATGGTTTCATTTCTCTTTGTTTGATTAGAAAATTGAAAAAGGAGAATGGGGTAGAAATGGAAAATGGAGAATTGGGTGAGTGTAATTTGGTTAGCTCAATTCTACTATTTTGGTG
>OU343223.1:7725028-7895954 GCA_910596185.1 Chrysanthemum makinoi
TTCATATAGGCTTTAGAATATCCTAGTAACTCAAGTTGATCGGGCAACTTCTTGGTTTAGTGTGTCATGAAGGAATGCGTTGATTAGATCTAAGATGCTATAGTGCCCATACCACATTCTTGTTGAATAAATGGTGGTCGTGGTACCATCCACAATGAGTGATCCAACTCATCACATGTAGGGATGGAAAAGGGAAATGGTGGTGGTGGTGATGGAAAAGTAGTAGTTTCTTGAGACGAGGTTAATGCTTCAATAAGATAGAAATTATCGTCTGATGATGAAGAGTAGTTTGAAGATGTCGTGGTATAGGTCTGGATTAGTGATACATGCGCATTGGTAGATGAAAAAGTGTCCTCAATATCCGAAGTCGACGGAATAATAATGGGGTAGGAGGAAGAAGACATGATATCTACAATAAGTATTATGATGTTAAAACAATTCTAATGTTTATGGGGAATGCTCAATAATTCATGTGTATATATCAACATACTAATATGTTCATGTTATTATAAAATGTCTTGAAAGTCCATAATCGTCTGGAGGATGGAAGGCACGGAGAACGGAAGGCTATAAAATGTTTTTGTTTGTAAAAGCAGTTATAGTTTAAATTATAATTTAGACTCGTTTCTCTATAACTATGGCTCTGGTACCAATCTGTAACACCCCCAATTTCGATACGCAGTGAATTCAACGGGTGTTACTTCATGGCACAACAAATATAATAATAGAAAACGGTCTCTAAAGGAGTCGTTTTAAGAAAGCTTTATCATTCAAATATATCAGAGTTTACAAAATAGGTCCCAGTTGGTTCTATTGTTTACAAAATACATCAATATAAGTCTTTGATGTTTTGTGAATGATAAATTATTTATAGCCTTCTTGATCCTGTCCTTGCCCTTCCGTGCCAACTTCCGACATTATGGACCTGAAATACATGCTTAAAACTGTCAACACAAAGGTTGAGTGAAATTCATAGAGTTTAGGAAATCAGTTGAACACAATATTCATAACGTGAGGTAATTAGTCTCACATTTATGGTTTAGAAAACAAAACAGTTATTATTCACTAAGCATCATGCAATCAAGGCGTTAACTTGTTGTCATATAATAGTAACCGATGCCCCAAGTAGGTAAAATTTGCCATTAAACCTATAGATCTTCAAATATAGGGCATTTTTTTACCGGACCTGGTCAAATAAACGGGATTCGTCAATCCCGATAGATCTATCCACAATATTCGCGCTCACTTCACTCGTGATTAATGATTCATGATTTAGGGACTTAAGATTGGCAAATGCGGTAACTTAGTGCAAGTAAAATAATCAGATAAGTATAGAATTTGAAAGCAATGTGTTCGGTTTAAAATAAAGCATGTATCTCCCCCAAGGGTTTGTAAAACAATTAAGTAATAGAAAGTGGGGCTATGAACTCACCGTAGTGTAAATGATGTTAAGTACTTTAACGGATGATGGATAAGTCGGAAAACTTCTACGTGCAACCTAAAAATGAAATGTTGCGTCTTAAGTTTGGAATAATGTTTTAGGAAAACATAAACCATTCTATATATATTTCTATGTTGTTCATGATGTAGTCAATTATCATTTGATGTTTATAGAAAGATCTTTAATATGTGAAAACATATTTAGTTTATAGATATCGTATACCGTTCGCCATCATAATTCAGAAGTCATGTAGTAAACGTTCGAGGAGCTAGGACACTTTAAATCGTAAATCCAGCAACTCGTCGATACGTTTTACTCAAATGAACCCCTCACATGAAGCTCCCTACTATTGTAGCACTTAGTAGATACAACATATGTTTTGAGTGAAGATTGTTATATAAATAAGTTTATCATGTTCTTACAAGTTCTCGACGTTTCATAAATATGATTACCTTAGTTAACGGTCTTTGGCAAACAAGCCTTAAGACTTTAGCCATGGTCTTGCCGTGACTTTGGTCTTGACTAACATGGTCTTGAGACTCAACCTTGACCTTAGCAGCCGTGGGTCTTGGCTTAAGGCCATTAGGCCTCTTGGTTTGCTTTTAGTTGTGACAAAAGTATAGTTATGAAACTTAAATATAGGGCAGTTTCTGTTTTTGAAAGATTTATGGCCTGTTTAAGCGTTTTCAAGGTCCGAGCTTCTTTGTTAATGAAGGAAAACGTCGTTCCGGACAAATTTTGTGTTTTAACTTTTGATGATTCAGACAGAAGTACCATTTTAGAATGGCAGAACTCAAAACAAGCAAGCTATTGGCAGTCGGGCGTTTTTTGCTAACTTTTGGCTATAACTTTTGACTCGTTTGTCCGTTTCGGGTGATTCAAATTGATATGTTTACCTTTTTATCTTGTCTACCATATTATGTAAGTTAGAAAGTCCTTATGTTACTGTTTTTAATGGTATCACATGTGTAGAATATGACTAGTTTACTAGTTTGTTACTTTTATGACAATATGTGAATTAAAACAAGTGATTGAGTATATGTATATCATGAATCAACATAGTAACTATATATATAGCATGAAATAGTTAAGATTATGAATAACAAAGATGAGATGATGGTGGTGATAAGTTGCTTACAACTTTTGGCTTTCAATAAGAATGGAGTAACTTAGTAAGGATAGGACTTTGATTGATCGCGAAAGACTTCGGATTGAGCTAGCTTTCCACACCTTGGAACCCTTTCAAAATTGAAGAGTTGGTGATGAAGTACTAAGTGATTTGAGTGGATCTAAACTCAAGAAGATCACTTAAACTTGCTAGAGATTTGATGTAGCTTGATATTTGGAACTTCCTTGCATAAACTTGGAGTTTATAGATCAAATGATGGAAGATGTGAGTGTTTTAGGGTATGAAAGACCAAAATCAGTTTGTGAAGGAGTTTAGGATGTATTTTACTTCCTATTTATACGAGGGTAAGTTTGGTTAACCATATATTGGGTTAAATATTAACCATGGTTAAGTTAGGACACTTGTAATGATCAAAATGAACCTTGGTTAGGATTAAGCCACCAATATGATGACTCCCCCAGGTCGGTCTCAATGTTCCTAGGTGGCTTAGATGATAAGTTTTGATAATATCTTGAGTTTAGAGTAAGTTTTGGTTCCGTTAAATGCCAACCGTAAGTCGTTAAGCCATAAAACATAAAATCGGGTATCGTAAAAATACGAAACTTACAGGAATGATGAGACTCATCATTATACTCTATCTAAAAATATAAAATGAGTGATAAGTCTCATTGGGAGCAAAAACGCTACTTAAAGCTGGAAATACTGTAAAAACGCTAATACGCAGTTTTTCGAAAAAAGAACGAAATTTCAGGAAAACGACCGTGAATTTATTTAGAGTAGACTAAAATTAGTCTAAAAGTGATATGAGATGTTAAAATGTGGTTTTCTTCATACGCGGGATAACTTTACAGTTATTCGTGAAGTTTAAAAGTTAGCGATTTAAGCAGAAATGTAGAACGCATAGGTTAATTCCTTTATGGTCAAAGGAGGAGGGAAATATGTTTGACTTTTCCAAAAATGTAAAAGTGTCAAAACATATTTAAAACATGTGCGGAATCGTTAAGTCTGGATGTAAGTAGAATTGTTTAAAACGTAAGTTTAGTTTTTCAGCGCAAAGCTTATTTGGTAACATAAAAATAAATGTTATAAAAATTCTCAAATTAATCATGAGTGATCTAAGAATTTATCTGATGTTAGGAAAATTATCGAGTTGATTTTCGTATGCGTGATGTTTAAACGTTGGACCGTCCAGAATGAAACTTTATAACGATGTTTTCTTAATAACTTTTGCGAAAATGATCTAACGATTGTCGAACTCTCACTCATTGCTAAAATAATTTATCTTACGAGAATGTGAAATAAAAATTTTACGGATGAATAGTGAAAATGAATAGGAAAAGTGAATAGTAAATTCTCGAAAATGAAAAGTAGCTTGAAGATGCGGGTGGTTACACCTAATAAGACAAAATTATAATAATAATAAAAAAAAAATAAAAATAAAAATGGATGGCTGGTGGAGATAGCGTCAAGGCTTATAACTCAAAGTGTGTGTGTGTGTGTGTGAGTGGTGGTGGTGGTGGGGGGTTTGGGTTGATGGGGATGGCTATAACACGGCCTATAACTTGGGACACCATGTGCTCTTAGGGTTGTGGTTAAGAAGCAAATTTTTATTATAGTTTATTATAAGAACTTGAATCATCTTATCATAAATAGTTGGTTATTCTGCTTCTATGTTTTTTAGGATTGTATCGACCTTTTATAAAATTGTCAACCAATCATAATTATTCATAATTGACTATGTAATAAAATAAGAAAATTCACAAAAATACCCATTTTTTTAAACCTATTTAATAAGATACCCAATTTGTTTCCTTAAAAAGCTAAAATACTTATAAAATTTGCAAAATTTGGTTTCGATACTTTTTCTTCAATTTTAAAAGAATAAAAAAATTAGACATTTTTTTGAAAATAAAAATGTTTTGATATTTTATTAAAAAAATCAATTTTTTTTTTTATATATTTTAAAAACACTTATATCTTATATCTAAACTCACTGAAATTTTGATTTTTCTCCAAGTGAAACACACGGCAATTTTTCTCAAAGGGATTTAGAGGAAACACATGAAATCCGTAAATGGGTTTTAGTCATTAAACTTTGCGTATTAAGGATTTTTTCGAATTGAGGTTTTCCCGCAATATGTTTTCTCTATATTTAGGGGCGAATCATGGATAAAGATTCAACTTCGGTACGTTTTATTCAAACAAAAGTTATGTTAATCAATATTAAACTTCGAATTAGTGTTTCTTTAATTAGGGTTTCGTTCGAATTGGCTAGTTTTTTTCGAATTGGTGGTTTTTTCAAATTAGGAGCAATTACATGTATACTCATTAAAACGTGTACATTTATATATGACCTCAAAACATGCTTAAACATCATTCTATATTATGCATTAAAAACTTGTATTTTAAAGAAGTATACAAGTTTCATTCAGTATACTAGTTATAATACCCGTGCACGCACAGGGTTTTTGACAAAAAAAAGTTATTTTGTATTAATACTGAATATTGTGTTTTTAAAGGTAATTGCATATAATTATATAATTATAAGTTTCGTATACGCACGAAGTTTACACAAAAAATCAAATTTACTTTTAACATTTTAATTCAAAATATACACATATAAGAATTTGCTCATGAAAATTGTGATATAAGTTAAACTAATACTTATGCACGAGTTTTTCATTATGCATTAATATCCATTCGAATTTGGTAAAATATTTGTAAAAATTTCTGTTAGGTAACTCAAGATTTAATTTTATTTAGCTGACAAATATATTGATGTTGTTATTAAAATTTCATTACTGATATTATGTTGTACACATGATGCAAGTTTAATAGCACATAATTAGCGTTGATAAAGTTAAAGTATACTCTTTAAAGTTTTTTAAAAATGTTTTTCTAGATATCATTATATAAATAAATAAGAATTACATGAGTCATTGTTATAAGTACAATTGTGTATATTTATTTTTATATTAAAGTAACCCGTGCTTACAATTTGATAATTATATTCCTGTTTTCAGTAATTTAGCTGTATTTTAAATATAAACTCGTGTCCACATAGGTTAAACTTTTAAAAATGAAATAAACGAGTCCTTATTGAACTTATATAGTAAAAAAATTGATACTTATAATCTTATGTAAATTTATATGTTATTATTTAAAACAACATATACATTGTATTTTTGAAAATATAAAGTATAAAGAGTATAAAGTATAAGGGTGTATTTGTTTATAATCCAAAGTTATTAAAAAAACATTGAGGCTTATAATATTACACTTAACTCTATATAATTTTTAAAAATTCAACCACCAAAGTTTTATTAATTACCTCATCTTTTTTTAAGTTTTCCACAAATTTGGCACATATACTTTTATATGCTTTTTTTACTTACCAAATTTCTCCACAAAATTTATTAAAGTTAGACCAAAATCAATTTAATTTTGACTTTTATTAATCAATCATATCACACGATTTTGCTTACGTGACGAAATCGAGCTATCCTACTGACTCAATTGTTTTTTCAATAAGAATGAATTGACAAAACCACTCCGAAATGATGTAATTCCTTTATATAAATGATATGCAACAAGCACCCTTTAAAAATAGTTTTTTTTTTTTTTTTTTTTTTTTTTTAAAGAGTTTTCTACATTATCCAATTTCTTAAAACTATTGATAAAAAGAAACAAAAAATTCCAAAAATTTGCTGAAAAAACAAAAACTGCAAAACCCTAAACTAAAACCCTTTCTCCTTCACTCAAAACCTTTCATGATCAATGGCTTCCATCTTCAAGCTCCGTTCACTAAACCCATCTCATTTCCAAACACTCCAACACTTCTCCACAACCCCACTCACGCGCCACCCTAACCCCGGTTCACGCGCCGCCCTAACCCTCTTAAAAACCGAAAAAGTCCCACAAAAAATCATCCAAATTTGCCAATCAGCTTTCCTAACACCCGACTCCCATATCGACCGTATCGCAATCTCAAAGCTTGCTTCTATGAAAGAATTCACCACCATTCGTGCAGTCATTCACGAAATGCTCCAAAATCGCCCCGAGTTAAGAAATGACAAGTTTATCGCTCACGCGATTGTCTGGTATGGCCAATGTGGGTTGTTAAAAGATGCATTTGACCTTTTTGATCAAATGTCTGATCTGGGTGTTGCTCAGAATTGTAAAACATTGAATGCTTTGTTGTTTTCGTGCATGTTAGTTAAGCGTTTTGACGAGGTTAAGCGCGTTTATTTAACTTTTCCTTTGAAATATGGTGTCAAAATGAATGTTGATATTTATAATACTTTGATTAAGGCTTTTGGTGAGTCGGGTCGGTGGGATTTGGGGTTTAGGTTGATTGATGAGATGTTTAGGAGGAAGGTCAAGCCGAATGAGACTACTTTTGGGAGTTTGATTGCGGGGTTGTATAAGGAGGAAAGATTTGAGGAAGTTGGGAAAGTGTTGGAGTTGATGAAGGAGCACAAGTTTCCTATTGGGATTGGGACATGTAATACTAGGATTCATTGTCTTTGTAAGCTTAAGAGAACGGATGAAGCGAAAGAGCTGCTTGACGGGTGGTTGTTAAGTGGGATGAAGGCTAATTCTATTACGTATCGGAATTTGGTTCATGGGTATTTCAAGGAAGGGAAGATGGATAAAGCTAAGGATATGTTTGAAGAGATGGTTAAGAATAGGTTTAAACCGGATGGTAATTGTTATTTTACGCTGGTTAGTCATATGTGTAAAGGTGGCAAGTTTGAAGAAGCGTTGAAGGTTTGTAAGCAGGGTATGGAGAAAGGTTTGGTACCGAATTTTTCGACTATGAAGATGCTTGTTGTTGGGCTAGCTAAGTTTTCGATGGTACAAGAGACGAGTGAGCTTGTCGGGCAGATGAAGGAAAGGTTTCCGGAGAATGCTCATATGTGGGATGAAGCCGAAGAGATTCTGTCCAAATCAGAGGGTGCTTGAAATGGTATGCTGAAAATATGTGCTTCATGTTTACGGTGTTAATAACTGTTCGCATAATGATATTAGTAGGGATATGGGTTAAAGTTAGGTAGTTTTTAGTGTCTAGCTGTTTTCTGGGCAGTCTTTAGAGATTGAGGAAGCCTTCAGCCTTTTGGATGATTGGGAGTCGTTAACTTTATAGGAGCTCAAAACTTCAAATAGTAGTTGAAGAATGAGACCTCAATGACTCGTTATTACCACAATGTTTAGGAAGGTCGCCTAGTGGGTAGTTTTTATAAATAAAATGTTTTGATTTGCTTAGCAGTTTCTTTACCAACCTTGTTTTTAGCCTGATTAAAAAAATTGAGGGAAATTATTTTGATGTTTTTGTGTTGTATAGTTTAATTGGTTTTGCTGGATATACTACTTGTTTGACGATTCCTATACAAATAGCATTCACAGTTTCACAAACTGACTTGCTGAAAGCACCCTAATGTATAGTACTATATAATAAGGGTGTAATCTTTATGTGATGAATAACTTAAACCTGTCACCTAAGAACGTTCTTACTTGATTTCTTTATGTGATACCAAATTCTGTAAGAATTTAGTGACAAAGTACACAAGTATCAGTTTTTATTTTTTTGACAACATTGAAAAGAGAGGTAAATGTCTTTCTGATATACAGAGATTGCAAATTATGAAAGACTTATGAAACTAAGCACAATTGAAACAAGTTACTCGTTCACCAGATATTTGAAATTCGGAAAAATTTCCAGAAGGATAAAACGGACCATCACACTTGTTTAGATAATGTTAGTAACTTAAAGGAGTCTGAATGGTTAAATCGGTCATTAGTGAGTCACTACCACTATTGCATGTTTGCAACAGCTATAGATTGTTGCTTATGCGTTTTTTTCACATTTATAGAAATGGTCGCTTCTGCATTTTTTCCACAGGTAATTACAGTTCTCGCTAGTGCATTTTCTTCAGTTCTACCACTATATCTTGAGTCTCTATCTTGACTTACCATTGGCCATTGGCTACTTGACTATTAAAGTATTCCAGAGTAATTGACAAGTTATGATGTTTGGACCATGCCTTAAAGAAATATAGTCCAGTCAAGAGTGTCTATCCCGTTATTCAACCTCTCAGTGCCTGCAACGAAAATAGTACCATTGCCTGAACTTGTGGCTCAAGACAGGGTGGCTCGATACAGAGAGGTCATCTTTGAAAAGTACATGAACAACTTCTTTGGTAAAGCTCACGATGGGAAGAAGTCTCTTGATTTTGCATCTACTACATGGTTATATGCTGCTACCAGTTTCAAACAAATTTCTCATGTATGTTTTTCCCTCCATTATATGCACACTTGTAATGATGCATATACTGCTATACTAAAATAATTGTTGGCTGTCTAATTTAAAATTTTCATCAATTCTAAAATACTCAAAGATCAATGTTTCACAGCAATCACAACATTGCAAGTTGTAAATAGAGAAAGTAGAAGTAACTATTGTCCTAATATGAAAGATATTGAAAAGTTTAAGAAATGTGAAACTAAGCACCAATGAAGCAAAGGAACTTGTTGACTTTAGAAGGAAGTATGATTCATGCCACAAAGTTGGTGATAGACTTTGACATCATAATGGACTGTTGGGCCTAACTTTGAGCATCATGGATTGATGGCTCAAACATTTTGACTTTCTAACACCAACCTCATTTGTACATCACACAAATGTGTGTAATAATATTTCAAATTGTAACATACATATAATTTAACCATTTGTATTTAATAATATAATATTATTATAATTGTATTACGTATAGTATAATGTTATATGTAATTAATACCATTTGTAATTAATAATATAGTATTATTATATATTACATATAGTATAATGTTATATGTAATTAATAGACGTAATAATGTATGTAGTTATTATATTGAATAAAATTTAGTATATGAACCAAGAAGCATTTACATTACCCTCACGAAACCAAACAGCCTGTTGAAGACCTTCTCAATCCGGAAAAACTAGTAAGTGATTTTTGAAGAAATTAAGTTTGATAGTGTTATAATGTTATACCGTTTATTAGCGTAGTGTTTTGTAGCTTGTGTAGATCATGCGTATCACGTGTAGCATCAAATTTTCGATGTGGATGTGTATTAGGGGATGAAGGCCACTCACATCAAATTTTGGATGATACACATGAATAGACTCTTTTGTATGGTATGTAGGAGTTGTGGGGTTGGTATCAATTGTTTTTCCTAAAAAAAAAAAAAAATCTCAATTTGACTTTCTTCTGTTTTTATTTATTTTTCTTATGTTATTGAAAAGAATAATCTTAAATTTAAAAATTTTAAAACTATATGATATTGTAGTTCAGAAGGATAAATTTGGAAATACTCTGTACATCATTAGTTAAATTAAAAGGAGAGTATATAATAATTACCAACTTAAGAGGCCAGGACCATGCCTTAAACAAATATGCAAAAGTTAGATAATCCTTGACCCATAACACTATATATTGGCATGCCATAGATACTCAAGCAAGTACAAAGACGAACACATTTGCAGAACTTACAACACAATTTGCAGGTATTAAATGGCTCCAAGCTTCAACGATGAAAATTCACTCTTCAACTTCGTTGTAAAAGACGGAAATGGTGTTAAAGGTCTAGTGGACTCGGGGCTCACAGAGGTACCAGGTCAATACATCCAACCACCCAACCACCGGATCAACAAGCAAAACGAAACCGTGTCACTTGAAAACATGACCATTGATCTATCAGAGCTTGATGGTCCTAACCATGACCAAGTGGTCAAGTCCATTGCCCATGCGGCTGAGACTCTCGGCTTCTTCCAGGTGGTGAACCATGGTGTCCCAATAGAGATCCTGGAGTCGCTTAAAGTTTCAGCCCACCAGTTTTTCAACCAACCATCTGAAAAGAAGGCTGTGTATCTCAAGGGAGTGAGCCCTAGTCCTATGGTCAAGTATGGGACTAGCTTTGTTCCTGAGAAAGAGAAGGCTTTGGAGTGGAAAGACTATATTAGCATGATATACACCAATGATTCCGAGGCTCTCGAGTTTTGGCCTAATGAAATCAAGTAAGAATCATAAACTACTTACAAAATCTATACTTAGTTGGTGATACAATAGTGTTGTTTACAGGGGTGGACCGAGGGGGTTTCCGGTGGTGCATGGGAACCTCATGGATTTTTCTTGCGTAGTGTAAAATTTTGTCAAATATATCGATTTTTCTAAAATGAACCCGATCTTTATTTTTTGGGTTACGGTTTTCGGTATCTTTCATTAAATGAACCTAATGGCTCTTGGTCTTAGGTCCGCCACTGGGCGTTTATCCGTTGCCTCATCCATTAAACTTTTGAAAATGACCAATTTACCCATTTGCTTATCACGTTTTTATGTTTGTATTTTTATAGTAGCACTTGAGTACATAAAGACATCGACTGAGATGGTGAAAAGGCTATTGCATGCACTCATGGGTAACCTAGGAGTTAAACTAGATGACTCAAGGCTTGATGCACTTATGGGTTTAAGGATGGTCAACATGAACTTCTACCCAACCTGTCCTAACCCTGATCTGACAGTTGGTGTCGGGAGGCACTCAGATATGGGCATGCTAACGGTGCTTCTACAAGATGGGATTGGTGGACTGTACGTGAAAAAAGGTGAAGACCCGTCATCTGGAAAAGAAGATTGGGTTGAGATTCCACCCGTCCATGGTGCTTTGGTCATCAACATTGGTGATGCACTACAGGTTAATCAAAATTCATGCTGTAGCTAAACTTGGCAAACACATTGGCTGCCTAATAACTTTTAAAAGTGCCTAACATAATTTATTAATTTTTTGTTTTTTGTTTTTGGTGTTTATGTTATAGATCATTAGCAATGGGAGGTACAAAAGTGCAGAACACAGAGTGCGGACCACCAGTGTTGAGTCAAGAGTGTCTGTCCCAATATTCAGTGCCCCGCTACCTGTGGTGAAAATTGGACCATTGCCTGAAGTGGTGGCTCGAGACGGAGTGGCTCGTTACAGAGAAGTCATATTTGAAGAGTACATGAACAATTTCTTTGGGAAATCTCATGATGGAAAGAAGTCTCTTGATTTTGTGGCTATTTAATGAGACAGACGTGTGAATCTACCATATGATTTCAAGTTTACCGTTTTCCCCTTAATTAAAGGAGTTTCTTGATTGTAATAGACTTCTGCAATAATAAAATCGACTGGTTAAGTTCTTGACATCATTTTATTTTTATTTTTTACAATTAAGACCAAAATACAAAATATACTCCCAAACATGGGCACCATAATTTTTGTTGATTAACGAATATAATACATTAAATCTTATTAAAGTTTTTAAATATATACCTATCAGTGGGAGATATATGGTTTAAAAAATTGGTGTAGTTATTATGTAGGTAGTTACTGCTATACAAGTTTTTTCAATCTTGTCTGAAGTTAACTGTAAAAAGATTGAGCGTTGTTCAAGTTAAATTGTTTTTAGCGCATTTTATGGACACAGTCTCTAGAGATTGAAGGAGCCTTCAATCTTTTTGATGGCTGAGACTCGTTTGCCTATAGGAGCTCAATACCTCAAATAGTTGCTGAAAGTTGAGACCTTGATTTTATTACCACAAGCTAAGGTTCAACTAGGCCGCCGTGGCTAGCTTATTCACATGTTTTGGATAGTTGATTGCTTTGCTGGATTAGAGAGGTTAGTTCTAATACATTTTGATACGATACTGCTTATTTGGCCATGCTTATTCAAATGTTTTGCATCCTTTCAGAGAACCACACACTGACATGCTGCAAGAGACCTGATTCCTATTATCAGTAACTTAAACCTCTAGCACCCGAGAACCTCCTTACAGCATAAAGGTTCTAAATAGAGAATTTAGAAGTAACTTTCATCCTAATTTGAAGAAATTGTAAATTAAGAAATATGCATAATGAAGGCAGCAAAAGGCCTTGTTGACTTTAAAAGGCAGCATGGACATTGGATTCGAGGTTTTGACTTCTTACGATCAACTTGTTTTGTAAATTTAATTATGATCAATTAATTTTTATGCATATGTTCAACATGCTAAACGCAAATTTTAGAGACTTTACGCCTTGGCATTTTAATCTCAACGTTTACGTTGAAATCAAATTGTCAAATATGTTAAGGTCTATGATGGCAATTTAATTTGGACGGTGTAATTTATAGATGTCCTTATTTTCTAGTTTCTAGCATACTAATTTCAAAGGATTATCGAATAATAAGCCATATATGAGAGGGACTATATTATACCCATGTAAGAAAGTCAAGAAGATGTCTTTAAAAGATAGAAAATAAAATATTGTATATCGAATAATCACTACTCCATATAATCCCATACATTAACCAATATATATACCACCTTTACCAAAATGCCTTCCAACTGTGTATCGCACACAACTAATTGTTTCAGTGGCTGTAGGCTAAACATCCGTGATCACTACTGAACTTAAGGTTTGCGTATTTAAGTTATCTCTTTATGATTCTCCAGTGTGTAAGACATGAATACTGGTTTATGTTATTGGAATGGCCAACAATTCCTCTTGAGAGATAAGTACTTCTAGGCCAAATGGTATCATTGAATATGTGATTGTATGCCATATGTAGTGCAGTGAATTGATGTGCAGTGTTATTGTGAATGGTTGTATGCAAATAGAAAATGTGCAGGCAAAATATGGAGGGAAATTTAATGCATAAAAGTAACTGTTATTGATTATTAAAAACGAAATTACAAAGTCCTATATATAGGTTTTGAAGGGGTATGACTAAAGGTTGTGATGTTTCAAAGGATAAGGCAGTTATGCCCTTTAACAACCTTAACTGTCATATGTAACTGTCCCTTCAATAACTATATAAACGACCAACAGACATGGTCTATGTCATATCTTAAGTGGCTCTAGCCACATCTATTCTAGGCTGCAGTCACATGATCATTTTGATCATGGCTGCAATATGTCTTAAACTTAATAATACAAATAAGCAAATGAACCATTGTCTTTACATAAACATGAATGTATAAATCCAGTTATTTGGACTTAAGTAATATCCAACATTCCTCCCTAAGGACAAATGCTGGTTCTTCTTGCCTTCTTCTCTGGTTTGATCAGATGATGATTGTGAAATCATCACTGTCATAATCTCCATAAGTCTTGGAGCTTCCTGTCCCTTCCTTCTCATCCACTTTGTTGCTTGATCCTTCATTGCAGTTGAGATCTTCCAGCATCACACCGAAATGTTCCAACCTTGTGTTTTCTTGCATATTCTTAGGCTCTCCTTTTGGAATCTCTCCAATGCATTTCTTTATGCTCTCTGAAACAAGTCCTTCTGTTTCAGTCCTTGAGGCCCTTGCAGTGCTATAAGAAGACTTAAACACATCTAAATAGTGGTTGTAACAGTTTTTAATCTCATGGCCATTTTTCTTTTCAAGGCCAAATATCTCTGCAATGAAATCAAATTCTTGTGTGAATACCACACTAAGGTATCCCCCAAGTGTGTCCACAATCTTATAAAGGTCCATCAAGTGGATCTCTTTATCTTCTATTTTTGGTGGTATAGGGCCTGGTATATCCCTATTTAAATAGACAGTAAAAAACCAGATGTATGCTTTATTAAGTTCTTCTAAATTTGTCCCACTCTTGGCTAATTATATTGTCAATTTGAATTAAGTCAAGAAATGAAACAAAATCTTTGAAAGAGGAAATATTAACAGGATAATTTACACCTTTGACATAGATGGATTCATCTTGTTTTGATGTGGTGTTTATATGATCCTCCTCTTTCTTCTCCATGGAACTCTCTGCAAGTAATTTGTAGAAGTTCTACATATACATGTTCTGTTTATGGTTCATCTTGTTTGGATCAAAACAGCAATCCTCTGGATGTTTGAACATGGGGATGGGTCTGAATCTATTGCCCTTGAAAGTGAGTTCCAGTCCTTGCAACTCCAGTTGTTTGGTGGATAAGATATTCAGGGACACATCTGGTGTGTAGTGCACACCAGGAATGATAAGAATATCATTTCCAATTCGAATCTGTACTTCTCCTACCCCATGGATAAACATAAGTTTATGTTGTTCATGCATCTTTTCAACAGAAAATCTTTCCTTGATCTTGGCAAATAGGTTTAGATTTGAACAAACATGTTTGTCTACCCTATTGCTGATATACCAGATATCATTCCACCCTTGTTCATCAGTGGATTCCACCCTGAAATATGTGGAAAGATGAATATATTCTGGGTAAGTAATCTTGACATCTGTATCTTATGTCTTCTCCTTCTCCTTTGGCTCAACATCATGCTTATTCTCTTCCTTGTTTGGACAATTTGCAGAGATATGTCCTCTCATACCACACCCAAAGCATATATATCTTTTATGCTTCTCTGTGTTGGGTATCTGTGGCTTTGGCAGGGCCTTGTTATAGGCTTCAATGTCCATTAATTTCTTCTTAAGCATGGTTTTGCATTCATGAGACAGTTGTCTCATGCATCTCCCAATCCTGGCACTGCTTTCCCTTTCAATCTGTCTTGCTATAAAATCTCTTTGGAATCTTGTTAGCAAGTTTCTCCCAATGCTTTTGCTTTGATGCCATTTATAGGAATGGCCAACAATTCCTCTTGAGAGATAAGTACTTCTAGGCCAAATGGTATCATTGAATCTGTGATTGTATGCCATATGTAGTGCAGTGAATTGATGTGCAGTGTTATTGTGAATGGTTGTATGCAAATAGAAAATGTGCAGGCAAAATATGAAGGGAATGCATAAAAGTAACTGTTATTGATTATTAAAAACGAAATTACAAAGTCCTATATATAGGTTTTGAAGGGGTATGACTAAAGGTTGTGATGTTTCAAAGGATAAGGTAGTTATGCCCTTTAACAACCTTAACTGTCATATGTAACTGTCCCTTCAATAACTGTATAAACGACCAACAGACATGGTCTATGTCATATCTTAAGTGGCTCTAGCCACATCTATTCTAGGCTGCAGTCACATGATCATTTTGATCATGGCTGCAATATGTCTTAAACTTAATAATACAAATAAGCAAATGAACCATTGTCTTTACATAAACATGAATGTATAAATCCAGTTATTTGGACTCAAGTAATATCCAACATATGTTACATGATAAATAAATTATGTGTTTTCTATTCGTCATTTACTTAAACTTTTTCGGATATTTGAGAGGCTAGGTCTAATCCATATATTTTAGTATGATATTATTACTTCTCTGCCCATTAATTTTTAAATGTTTTTCATGCATTGATCACAAATTCACTTACTTGATATCTCAGAAAAATACCAGTTTCTGCAAGAAACTTGGTGACAAAATCTATTTTTATGACAACCTTGAAGTATATAAGCAGCGAAGGAAGAAGTAACTGTCACCCTAATTAAAAAAGATTGAAAATTAAGAAATATAAACAAAGCTTAAATAAAGCAAAGGAACATGTTGAGTTTAGAAGGTGCTCTGGGTTTTAATTCTTAATTACATGAACTTTACTTTAATGGCTCAAGGCTTTAATGATGAAATTCACTCTTAAACTTTGTTGTGAAAGACGGAAATGGTGTCAAAGGTCTGGTAGACTCAGGCATCACGGAGATACCGTGACAAGACATCCAACTGTTGAGTTTATGATATATAAAATACAATAAAACATAAAGACATCAAGAGTACACAGCGGAAGACTTAAGATCATAACAAATAAATTAATTAACTGAAAGTATGCGAACGTTCCCTTTGCTAATGTCGATTCTTGAGCAAACCAAAGAAGTGGTTTAAAGAGTTGTCCCTACCGTTCTCTACAACTCAAACAAATTGGTGTAAGAATAGTGTCTTACAACCACGTTCTTGTACACACGAATTAACCAACGAATCAAGCTGCTATCTAACACAAGTCATCGTTTAAGAAAAACGAAACCAAACTCCCTTACAAGGGGTGTTCGGCCGGGCCATGACTAGAGAGAGAGAGGAGAGATCTAGGGTTAATTCAATGCACAAAGTGTGAGAAACCCTAGAACCTAGCCTTGTTTATATAGTGCATGGATACCTTTGGGAACAAGTTAGGGATTGGGTGGGATAACCTCAGGGCGCCATGGGACAAGCTCCACAAGAAAACCCATAACTTTTTCTTTCAAGGTTTTCCATTACTAGTCCTTTTCATTTAACGGTCGTTAGTCATTTTTCCTTAATAAATATAACGATCGTTAACCGATTTAATGTGTATAATTAATCGTAAACATAAACATTAATTATTAACTTTAATTCTCATTCGCTAATGTGTGCATCCCGTGGTCACGTAGAGTTCGAATCCCATTCACATGTTTGTAAATATATACATTTCCAACAGCTCCCACTTGGATATGTTTACAAACGCGAAATGACATTGATTGTTAGGTCTAGCAACACGCCAATGCCCCCGTACAACTCTCGTGTATGGTTTTCTGGAGAAAAGCCAAATTTTGATGATTCATCATCATATTCATCCTTTTGTTTCTAATACCATGTTAATAAGAATATGGACCTCACTCATTTCTTAATTAACTATTCTGTTTCTCGCTTTATGTGATTGATTAAGATTACCAACTTTCCTAACATATACCAGAAGACCTTGGGTATGGCCATACAAACATCTTAACAATCCTACGAGGGGCCAAGCAGTATTATACTTCAAAATAAATTTGAAGGAAACAAATCCCATTATGACTACAAGCAGATTCATAAATTCGCAAACACTAAAAACAACCCTTATAACTACCAGTTACGTGTAGCGTTAGATTGCTTCACAAAATGCACTACATCCATGACATATCTCTTGTATCTCAAGTCAGAGGATAAATATCCATGATATACTTAATGACAAAGATCCATAAAGTATTATCATGCGTGTGGGATAAGTCCTATATTCAATTCATTGAATATCATCTAAAATTAGTCATGCTACGCATCAATATACTTTCAAGTATATTCTAACTAATACTCAGATTTGTCTTAATTCAATATCATTCCCACGTTATTGATTGACAACGGACTATTTAGAATAACTTAAGTTATTCAAGGATTTAAACATGCAAATATAGGACAACATCATAATAAATGAATAATAAACATAACAAAATACTTTATTTCATTTCAATAATAATGTTTACAATATCCTTTTATCTAAAATACTTAGTCACGGATGGGCATGAAACTACTAGCTAAACGGTCCAAACTTATCGCACAAATGATTAAGTTTTTCACCGTAAGGCCTTCGTAATGGATTCATAGGTTATCATCTCTGTGTGAACTTTGAGTAAATCAATTTCACCTATCTCGACTTGTTCTCGAACATAGTGATATTGTCTAGGATAGTGTCCGTGCCCTTCATGACCAGTGTTCATGGGCAAAAGTAATTGCGTACCATTGTCACAATATACTGTAATAGGATTTTCAATCGACGGCATAACACCAAGCCCCGAAACAAACTTCCTTATCCAAACAGCTTCCATGGCAGCCTCAGACGCCGCTATGTACTCACTTTCAGAAGCACATCGCAAGTGTTGTCTGCTCTTACTCTTCCAATCCACAACACCTCCATTGATGACAAAAATGTAACCCGCTTGAGACTTCGTGATCATCTTTGTCACACTTCCAGTGATGCATCGCAGTAACATGTAAATGCTGCTTCGATTTCCCCATACACTTTGAACATATCTCTTGTAGCCCTAAGGTACTTGAGAATATGCTTAACAGCAATCCAGTGAATTTCACCCGGATTCCGCTTGATACCGACCGGGTTTTGAGCAAACGCCACATCAGCTTGTGCATCGTACAGCGCACATGATAGATCCTACAGCCAAGCATAAGGAACTTTCTTTTATACGCCGCCACCTCTGCAGGTATTGAAGCACAGCCTTGGCTGCTCAAACCATGATTTACTTGCATTGGCAAAAATCCCTTCTTGGAATTTTGCATATTGAATCTCTTCAATATTTTGTCAATGTAAGCACTTTGGCTTAGCCAACCATTAGCAGCCTTGATCTATCCACACTGTAGATCTTGATTCCAAGGATGTATGCTGCTTCCTCTAAGTCCTTCATCGAAAAACATTTACCAAGATAGGCTTTCACCTCATTTAGACTTGGTATATGATTTCCTATGATTAATATGTCATCCACCTACGAAGAAGGAAAGTAACATGACTCCCACTAGCTTTGTGATATACACATGGCTCATCAAGATTCTGAGTAAATCCAAAACTTTTGATTTCCCCATCGAATCTTTTATTCCATTGCCTTGATGCTTGCTTCAGTCCATAAATGGACCTCTTAAGCTTGCACACGATTAGAAACAATGGATAGACAAACCCTTCCGGTTGTGCCATATAGATGTCCTCATCTAGACGGCCATTCAGAAAAGCGGTTTTGACATCCATTTGCCAAATCTCATAGTCATAGTGTGCGGCTATAGCTATGAGAATCCTAATAGCTCTTATGTCCGCTCTGACAGAGAATGTCTCCTCGTAGTCAATGCCATAGGTTTGAGTAAAACCTTTAGCCACTAGACGAGCCTTGTAAGTGTGTACATTGCCATCCATGTCAGTTTTCTTTTTGAAGATCCACTTACTCCCAACGACTTTAGCCTTGGGAGGAAGGTCAACTTCAATCCAGACATCATTATCTTTCATGGATTGCATTTCCCCATTCATTGCAATCTGCCATTTATCCTTCTCGGGATCACCATGGAAGCCTTATAGTTGGCAGGTTCATTAAGATCCCCAACCATATTTTCCTCCACCTCTACGTTAAGACATAGACGGTCGGGTGCACGTATAGTCCTTTCAGACCTACGAATGAGAACAACTTCAGGAGGAGCACCTAAGCTTTCAGGTTCTTCTTGAAGTTGGCTAGTATTTTTAGAAGGTGTTGTATCTTCTTGATCATATTCCAGATCATATACTCTCCCATTGAGTTCTTGAGATATGAGATTCCTTTCAAGGAAATCTCCATACCTAGCCACAATGACTTTATTCTCAGCTGGGTAGTAAAAGTAGTAACCCATAGTTTCCTTAGGTTATCCTACAAAGATACACTTAACAGATCTGGCTTGGAGCTTATTAGGTGTGTCACGTTCAACAAACGCTTCACATCCCCAGACCTTTAAGTAAGAAAAGTTGGGAGCTTTTCCAATCCATATTTCATATGGAGTTTTAACAACCTTCTTTGTTGGAACCATATTCAAAATGCGAATAGCAGTTTCAAGGGCATAATCCCAAAAGTAAAAGGTAGAGTCGTAAGTTCAAACATTGATCGTACCATGTCAAGTAAGGTACGATTTCTCCTTTCAGATACACCATTTTGTTGTGGAGTATAAGGAGATGTGAGTTGTTGGATAATTCCACACTCAACTAAGTAATCTTTGAACTCTTGACTTATATACTCACCACCTCTATCGGATCGAAGAGCTTTAATCTTCTAACCGAGTTGTAATTCTACTTCACTTTTGAAAACCTTAAATGTTTCAAAGACTTCATGTTTATGTTTAAGTAAATAGACATAACCATAACGACTGAAATCATCCGTAAAGGTTAAGAAGTAGGAAGCACCGCATTTTGACACATGTCTAAGTGGACCACACACATCAGTGTGTATCAATCCAAGTAGATCGGAAGCCCTTTCCACTTGTGGTGAAAAAGGTTTCCTTGTCATCTTCCCAGCTATGCAAGACTCGCATTTGTCAAATGATTCATCATTGACCGTTTGTAAAAGCCCATCGTGTTGCAGCTTTTCCATGCGTTTCTTGCCAATATGGGCAAGGCGACAATGCCAAAGATAAGAAGAGTCACAATTCAACTTGCTCTTCTTATTGCTAATGCTATACAACGAATTATTTCCATTGGATATACAACCATCCATATCAATTTCAAACACACCAAAAATATGAATTGCATTAAAGTAAAAAACATTATTTAAAGAAACTGAAATTCCATAACTTGTAAAAGTGTGCACAAAACCAATATCTTTTAACAAAGAAACTGAAATAACACCCCTAACAATGGAGGGTGCATAATTACAATTATTTAGTTCTAAAATTAAGCCCTTATGGCAACACTAAATCAAAAGTCCCTATGGCTTCGACAGCTGCACGCTTTCCATTTCCAACGTACAAGTATCTTTCTCCACAATGGTCGCTTATTTGCCCCTCTAAGTCCCTCGATGTATTAGATGTGAGTACCATATCATGTATCATATATCCAGGAATTTTGCTTATGAGGAAAAGAAAATAATTCAAACATAAAAATACCTGATGAGCTAGGCACCATCTTATTTTTATTCTGAAGGCACTCATTCGATAAACCGGACAGTTCCGCTTCCAGTGGCCCGGTGAGTTGTAAGTGGTGGCAAGTTAAATCCTTAGGATTCTCCTTTTTCTTTGTAGGGTTCTTCTTAGGAGCTGGTGGGATGACAACTTGCTTCCCATTTCCTTTTCCTTTCCCTTTCTTATCTCGCTTGCTTTGGCTTATTCACCCTACCACCCATTGCGAAAGCAGCAGTGTAGGAGCCTTCTTTAGCAATCTCTTCTCGAAGTCTACAAGCATTGCATGTAACTCATTCACTGTCTTCCCGTGCAATGCATGTTAAAATTGCGGACAAAATCACCAAATCGATCCTGATTAAGGGAGTGATTGATGAGGCCGACACATACATCATTCGAGTAACCACGTACCAAGCTTCTCCAATTAATCCAAGTGATGTTTCATCTCAAGGACGTGGTCGGAGACAGTTGCCAACCTCTGCTTGCAGCTATGAACCTTTTCAATAAGTTCATATAGTTCAGCTGAAGGTGGCTTCTCAAACATACGTTTGAGTTCATCTAGCATGCTCATAGGCGGATAGTGCTCAAATTGTTTTGGCAATTGAGCAGACATCCCCGAAAGCATTAGACACGCCACATCATTGTGCTTCTCATATTCAACACGATATGCCTCTTGTTCAATAGCAGTTGCCGTGTTGGGAGGAGCATCGAGCGAGGTGTAGTCAAAATTTCAACCCTTTTGGCAACACGAAGGATGATCCTAAGTGAGCGATGCCAATCATTGAAATTAGGGCCGGTTTGTCCCTTCCAATCATATCTTTGAAAGCAGAACTCATTAAGCTCATAGTGTTTTCAGGTTGAGCCATCTACAGAAAAAGTTCAAAAACCATAATTAGTATTTTGATAATTTTCCTTTTCAATAAACAATTAAATACCCAAGGTTCATATTCATATAACCAATTAATATTTATTGAAAACTAGGATCCAAATTGTCATAATTTCATCACGTCAATTGATCTGCTAGTAATGAACCTTATACAAAATGGTAGAGCATTTGCTCAATTGCCAATATCAATTGCAATTCCTAGATTTATGGTATTTACATATAGCCAATATCAATCGCCATGTAAACATGTTTTATCCCATCTTATGCCTTGAGTTGCCAGTTCGCTTAACTCAATTAAGTTGTCCAACTTAAGAAACTGCAAAATCGTCCATGCCCGTTCTCACGACACGTTGACATTTTACCCTTTGATTAAGATCTAAGTCACGTTCTCACGCAAATAGAAAGTAATCTTAGGTGTTTCCGTTTCGTTGGATGGCATATAACTTAAATTAAAGGGTAATAGTTTTGATGTCAAATCAAATATGTACAAAGATATCATGCATTCATCTTCGTAGCATAGTTTTTATTAAAATATTTATATCCTTGTTTTAATGGTTTAAGCTTTTCATCATCAAACTTTAATCGAGGTATTGGATAACCAATTAAAGAATCACCTTAATAAATACTATATCCTACTACTGCATGAGTCATAAGACCCAAGTTATTTGGATAATTACCACAAAAGTGGCGCGTAGAGATTAAAGTAATTCACCCTTAAGATTTGATGCACACATATAGGAATATTTGGTAGCTCCATTAAGACGCACAAACGAGCGGAGAATCAGGTCAGCGCGAAACATAACCCTCATCTTTAGGGCATCACAATTTAATGCGGTCCCTCCTTATACCCATCACACAGTTTGTCATTCATAGGTGAGCCGTTCTAACTATTTTGTGCAAAAAAATCAATCAATTAAACGATTATGATTACTACGCTTAAAAATACATGTTTCACCATTGTTTAGGTCAGTTTATTTTTCTTATAAAAAATACCCTTGTTACACATAACAAACAAGCAAGTATTTGTAAAAATAAACAAATAAACAATGAATGCATAACAAATAAAAGTCATGCATATCAAATAGCCACATGCATACGTTTTTGATAAATCCTATTAAAACCAATTCTAGATCTGTCAATATGCATATATTTAATTAAGACTTTCACCCGTTTTCATCTATGTACAAGGTGAACCACATGCATCGATTCAGCGATTGCGTAAGTCAAAATTAAATACATACCACATAGCACATAATTGATTAAATTAATAATTATTGAGGTCTTCCCCAATTTTAGATCTATCATAATTTAGTGTATATCACTTAAACAAGAAAGACATACAATAAAAGCAAATCCATGATAAAACATGCATATAATTATCATGGACATAAAATTACACTTAACAATTAATGCAATTAAATCAAAGTTACGCATATACACATAAAGTTGCATGCATCTTAGGGTTTCTAATCCAATTAAAACAATAGTTTACAAAACCCTAATTAGGGCACCATAAAAAAAACGCCCCCCCCTAAAAAATTAGGGTTTAGGTTTTGCAAACCCTAGATCTAAGCATACAAATAATAACACATTCATGTTTATTTTAATTATGTGTTTCAATAATTAATTACTTGTTATACAAGGCTCGTGATGCCACTGTTGAGTTTATGATATATAAAATACAATAAAACATAAATACATCAAGAGTACAAGTACGGAAGACTTAAGATCATAACAAATAAATTAATTAACGAAAGTATGCGCGAACGTACTCTTTGCGAATGTCGATCTCTAGAGCAAACCAATGAAGTGGTTTAAAGAGTTGTCCCTTACCGTTCTACAACTCAAACCAAATGGTGTAAGAATAGTGTCTTACAACCACGTTCTTGTACATACAAATTAACCAACGAATCAAGCGATTGCTAGATCTAACACAAGTCCTCGTTTAAGAAAAACGAAACCAAACTCCCTTACAAGGGGTGTTCGGCCGAAATAATGACTAGAGAGAGGAGAGGAGAGATCTAGGGTTAATTCAATGCACAAAGTGTGAGAAACCCTAGAACCTAGCTGATTCGCTCCGAACGGTCTATCTTTTATTAGTCAACCACTTGTGAATGGTCAACCATAAAAGTCAAACACTTCATAACAAAATGCAATTAAGTCCAGAGGAGTATAGTGTTTCCCCGGGTCGTTAAGTCCCAACGAGGTGTGAAATCTGTAGTATAACGAATCTGTGATCGGGTGATATTGAACAGGAAAGGTTATGATTGATTACACTAAGGAAATTAAATCTAATAAAGACTTTGAAGTCATTTTAATTCTATATTTAAAAACGTTTAACGATTAAAACCTAAAACGTGTACGTATACTGAAAAATATGCAATTTAAGTCCTATGGTGCAAAACTAATTTTCCTACATTCTAAATGACTAAAAATAATTTTAGGGAAAAGCCGGGTATTTTTTCGACTTTAGAAACAGAAATTGATCTTTGACTTTTGTGAGTTTTGATTTCAATTTATGAACTGAATGTGATGTTTTAGACCTATCTATGACTAATGCAAGCTAGCTCTACTATTTTTAATCCTATATGCTAAATTTCACCAACTTATTTGAGCAAAGTGCACAGTTAAAAGCAGTTTCAAAATGATTTTGACTATGAGAGTATAAAGATGGAATTAAACCACTGGCATGAGTTCATCTATCCTTCCTAAACCTCAAACAATAGATCTCAGCTAATGGACAAACCTCACACTCAGTTAAGAAGATTGATCCAAACACTCTTTTTTCAAGATTAAATGAACTTAATGCACCGGAATCAAAGGTCTGATCCTAAACACTGTATTATCCAATCCTATAAGCTCAATTACCACTGACTAATGACTTCTAATACTTAAACTATACTACATCTAATCTGAGCTTAATTTTTGCAAAGTCTAAATTAAGTATAGAGTAAGTAAACTAAAGCGACTAATCTAATGATCTAAGATAACAATTAAATTTACTGAGATTAAAGCTAATCTAAGCTAGCTAATCTAACAAGCTTATAAGCTAAACAGTTCTAAAAAAGTAAGAATCACTACTCACATGAAATCCAGCTAATAGCATTATCTTGAAGAAGCTACAATGTGAATCAGCCCTTGAGCTTCTAGGCACCTGAAGTCCACCACTCCAACTCTCTTTAGCCCCTAGATATCCAGCTTAAACATCTGTTAACACTTATAAATAAGGGGAAAACCCTTGAGTTGATTGTTTACCCCGCCTTGCTCATGATCAAGTAGCCCAATTTAGTCCAATGTGGCTACTTGAGGCTTCTTATTAAGCTACCAAAGCCTTCCAATCATGGAATGGTGATGAACAAGGCGACACACAGCTTATACATAAGCCATGTCAACAATTTGTGGTGCAGGGATGATTTAATGTTTACTTTGGGATCAAAAATCAGCATTGAGTCATATGAACCTTTGACTGAGATGACTTGAAAAACAGGTTAATTAAGGAGCTTATATCAAACTAGCTTGAAAATTTGACCAATCCTTCCAAAAACAGTCAAAACCAAACACTTCTTTATGATCCTAAAATCAATTTTAACATGATGACATTGAGTAGTTTTGATCAAAGGTGCATTCAAGTACTCAACAACAACTTAAAACTCAGCTCTAAAAGGAATTTAGAACAGAAATTTATCCAAAACTATCTTGAACTTTAACGTTGACTTTATTTGACTTTTGTGAAAAACAGACAATTAGAAGAAGTTGAGACTTGAGTAACTCACTCAAGCTTGTATAAGCTTAAATGAGTGACACCTAACAGAAATTTGCAACTGATTACTCAGAGATGTGGTCTAAATGAAAATCACCAAATGCAATTTAAGTTGAAAACTGAACTTGTATTAATTCGAATGAGATTACAACATTAAAACTAACATTACATCTAAGTAAACTTTAACAATCGTGCAAACTAACAGAGATTATAATGACCCTTAACTAAGACTAGTACAGAGTTTTTTAACACTAGAAGACTGAAACTAAAAAAAAACTAACTAAAGACTAACTGCCTTTTTTCTCCCCCCTCCTTTCTCTTGCTTCTCTTTCTTCTATTTATATGCGAAAGTCCTCCCACTTGACCTCTGAGCAAATCCCACTTGTATTTTGAGCCATTGGATTACTTGAGTGGTTTATAGCCATTGATGAGATTTTTGGCGCCAAAATGGTTTTAACAGCTGGGGGGTTGAGTGCAAAGGGGGGGAAGCATTTAATGCTTTTGTTGTTTGGTGGAGGTGGAGGGGACATGGAGAGTGGGAGTTGAGCTGGAAGGATGGGTGGATTGAGTGTTGCAGGCAAGCAGGTGAGGGAGAAGGACTTTGGCGGGAGTGGGTGGTTGACTGGGAAGTTTGACTTGGGTGATATTAGTGGACGGGGGGTCAAAAAGGGGGTTCAATGGTTTGGCAGGGGTCCAAAGGTTATTGGGAGGGTCAAGGTGCAAAGGGTTTGATATTAAAAGCAAGGACCATTTTGCAATTTCTGAAAGTTGGAGGACCAAATCTGCCATTTTCCAAAGTTGTTCCAAGGGACCAAAAATGACAAGTTTCAATAGTACAAGGACCATAATGGACATTTCCAAACTTCCAAGGACTATTTTTGCCAATTTTGAAACTCAAAGGACTAAACTTGTAATTTCTCAAAACTTTAGACATTTTTCACCAAAGGACTAATTATGACAAGTTATGATTTTAAAAGGACCTTTGGTGACTTTTCTTTTAAAATAAGTGCTCAGGGACTATTTCGGACAAGATTTGAAAATCGGGGACCTGAACCAATTATGCAAACTTTAGCTCATTTTTCATCTGATTTTAAACATTTTGCATCTGAAACATATAAAATGCAATTTTGAGATATTTTCAGTATTTTGAAGCATTTTTGAGCATTTTTAAATGTTTTGCAGTTCAGATTTGACCAAAAATGATGAGTATTTACACACTCATCACTAGCCTTGTTTATATAGTGCATGGATACCTTTGGGAACAAGTTAGGGATTGGGTTGGGATAACCCCTTGTGGCCGGCCATGGGACAAGCCCACAAGAAAACCCATAACTTTTTCTTTCAAGGTTTTCCATTACTAGTCCTTCTCTTTTCATTTAACGGTCGTTAGTCATTTTTCCGTTAAATACTTAACGATCGTTAACCGGACTTAATGTGTAATAATTAATCGTAAACATAAACATTAATTATTAACTTTAATTCTCATTCGCTAATGTGTGCAATCCCGTGGTCACGAGTTCGAATCCGGACATTCACATGTTTGTAAATATATACATTTCCAACACGAACCACCCCACAACTGAATCAACAAGCAACACGTATCCACATCACTGGATAACACCATTGATCTATCAGAGCTTGACGGTCCTAACCATGACCAAGTGGTCAAGTCCATTGCCCATGCTGCTGAAACTCTAGGGTTTTTCCAGGTGGTGAACCATGGTGTCCCATTGGAGCTCCTCGAGTCACTTAAAGTTTCAGCCCACCAATTTTTCAATCAACCATCTGAAAAGAAGGCTGTGTATCTCAAGGGGTCAAGTCCTAGTCCCGTAGTTACGTATGGGACAAGCTTTGCTCCTAAGAAAGAAAAGGCTTTGGAGTGGAAAGACTATGTGAGCATGATGTACACCAATGATGTCGATGCTCTTAAGTTTTGGCCTGATGAATGCAAGTAAGAATCATAAACTAGTTACAGAAATCAAAAAATTAGTGTCTGCAAGTGTTAAAAAAATATTTTTAGTAAATTACATAAATGGTCCAAGTGGTCACCTCCTGATTAAATTTGTTTTGAAAATGACAATTTTACCCATTTGCGTATCAGCTTTAAGTATCTTGAGTTTGTATATTTGTAGGGAAGTGGCACTCAAGTACATAAAGACCTCGAGGGAGATGGTGAAAAGGCTATTACAAGCACTCATGGAGAACCTTGGAGTTAAACCAGAAAACTCAAAGCTCGATGCACTTATGGGTTTTAGGCTGGTCAACATGAACTTCTATCCAACCTCTAACCCTGATCTAACCATTGGTGTCGGGAAGCACTCAGATATCGGCACGCTAACGGTGCTTTTACAAGATGACATTGGTGGATTATATGTGAAAAAAGATGAAAACTCGTCAGCAGGAAACGAAGATTGGATTGAGATTCCACCTGTCCATGGTGCTTTGGTCATCAACATTGGTGATGCACTGCAGGTTAGTCAAATTGAAAAAATGACGCACGCATGTTGGCTTCATAAATCATAAGTAACTTTAAAATCGCAAACAAACTTTTTGTAAATTTTGATGTTTTTGGTGTTTATGCTAGATTATTAGCAATGGGAGGTATAAAAGTGCTGAACATAGAGTGCTGACCACAAGTGTCCAGTCAAGAGTGTCGGTCCCAATATTCAACGCCCCGCTGCCTGTGGCAAAAATCAGACCATTGGCTGAGCTGGTTGCTCGAGATGGGGTGGCTCAATATAAAGAAGTCATATTTGAAGACTACATGAGAAATTTCTATGCAAAATCTCATGATGGAAAGAAGTCCCTTGATTTTGTGACTATTTAAAGGAGAAATACAAGTTTCCAATAAAACTTCTCCCCTCTTTTAATGGAGTTTCTCGTGTGCAATAAAAGACTTCTGCAATAGTGGAATTGTTAAGTTCTTGAACATCACAACTTATATACTTTTTTTTTTTTTTTTTTGGTTTTTACAATAAATCTATGACTAAACAAGAAAATGTAATCTCACACGGCGTTTAAAGATTGATGGAGCCTTCAGTATTTTATTTGGTTGAGACTCGTTTGCATATAGCATCTTAGTTATTATCTCAATTAGTAGCTGAAATACGATACTTCAATCGATGATTGGTTGTTAATTGTTTTTACCACAAGGTTTAAGAGGCTCCCTAATGACTAGCTTTTGAAGCAGAATACTTTTTTTGTTTGGGCAAATACTTCACATTTTTAATATTGGATAGTTTGATTGCTTTAGAGAGGTTAGTTCTAATTCATTTTGGTATGATGTTCGACCAATATATTCAGATGTTTTCTTACGAAGAATCGCACAACGATATGCTGAAAGAATAATTTAAACCTGAGAACCCCCTCACCTGATTACCCTTCTGTAAGGAAGTTTTTGAAAAGCATTGAAGGTTCTGAATAAATCCTAGTATAAAGAAATTGTAAATTGAAAAATATGCAACACAGCACTAATGAATTGTTCACTTTAAAAGGGAGTATTCGAGGTTTTGCGTTCTGTACCACCTTGCCGTTCTTTTCACATTTAACAACTGATTGATGCATTATATGTATAACGGAAATCTCTCTTTTATCTTAATGACGTATATATAAAAATAGCAAGTGGGTAGGCGAAACAATGACAAGATGATGAATAGACTGTTACAAGGGTCGAAAAACCCATCTATCTACGAAAAAGAAACATTTTTACTCCTACTTAAAATCCAATCGTAGGAACAAAGCATAATATCATTTGTGAAAGAGCAAACTTTCACATAACATCAGATCCTACCATGCATTGAAGTAACAGATTTGCATGTAATCCATATTATATTTTAATTGGATGTATGAAAATAAATAATCCATGCATCTATGTTTTTCACACTTAGGCATATACAAGAACAAACTCATCCATCGAATGATAGACTCCGGCCTCTATTCTTAACAATTCGATGCAACAATTGCCGATCAACCAGAATTAAATATAAATTCTCTTGTACATGGCATTTAAAATGTAATGTCTGGTTCTTGGTTCTCTACCAAGTGATACCCACTTCCAACAAATTAACTAATTGTACATATGCATAATAACAATTCATAATATATTGGTAGGCAAAGCACCTTTTCAATTCCAAACAGACATGCATAAGAATTCATTTGTGTGATCAAAACAACAAGTCTCGTAAATCTTAGATTCATTCAATCAACCAGTGGGTTTCCAATGACATCCACTACTACACAAACTGGTTTTACCCACAAAACTTTACCCACAGAAAACAATCTGTGGGAAATTTCCCACAGATTACTGACAATTTACACACCAACTTGTAGACCAAATTTTTGTGGGAAATCAGTCGTAGATTTCCCACGAATTTCACACAATTTACACACCAATTTGTTGACCAAATTTTCGTGGGAAATCGGTCTCAAATTTCCCACGGATCAGCTACGATATTCACACTAATTGTGTTGACCGGACTTTCATGGGAAATTTGTCGCAAATTTCACACATATTAGCGATGGTCACAAGTCTGTGGCAAATCTATAGCTATATTACCCACGGATTTCACACGATCTTATTTAAGAAAAATATGATTTAATTAGTCTGTGTGAAATCTATGGATAATTACCCACTCATTAGCCACAAGAAATATTGTTTTATGTTTCTTAATATTACAATTTATGTCTTAATATTGTTTATTAGTTTCAATTAGAGGTGGAAATAAGTCGAGCGGCTCGTGAAAAGCTCGGATCGGATCGGTAAAAAGCTCGAATGAGCCGAGCCTAAACTAGATCGAGCCCAAGCCTGAGCTATACATACAAAGATCGATTGACTCACGAGCCAAAACGACACTAGAATATTATAAGTATCAAACATATATAAAATGTTACACGTTTTTATTATAAGTGCGCTTATTAACGAGCTCAATAACGAACTTACAAGACTAGGCTCGAACCGATCCGAGCTCGAGCTCAAGCTTTATAAACTTAAACGAGTCAAGCTCGACCTCTGGTAGGCTTGTGCTCGGCTCAGCTTATGAATATATGTGTAACATGTTTGTGTAGAGATGTGTCTTATGAACCATTGTTTATCTATTAACGAATGTAGATACGTATTCTTGATTTTAGCATTCATTATACTTTTGTATGTTTATATTTAAGAATGTGAACATTTGTGAATGTGTAAGTATGTAAAAAACATAAAAGATGATTATGTTTGTGAGAAATCCGTCGGTACTTTCCCACAAATTTCCCACCGGTTTGATAAATTGGTGGGAAATTTGTGTGTAGTTACTCACGGATTTCTCACAAAAAGATCGATTTTTGCGTTTCTATATACTTATACATTCTTACATTACTATCTATATGTTTTATGTGTTTGTAGTTTCATATTGTATGTATTTGCTTATTAATGTAGCTATTTGTGAGTATCACAAGCATATGCATTTATATGTGGAACTTATTTGTAGAAACATGTGACATATGAACCATTGTATATGTATGATAATATGTGTATATATATACATGTTTTAAGTCGATTTTAACCTTCATTATACATTTTTACTTTTATATGTCAAGACATAAGTATGTTTGCAGATGTATAGTGATTAAGTGCCTTTTGTTAGTGATTTAAGGTTCACTTACGTACAATGTATTTATAGACATGTGCTATATGAACCATCGTATACATATTAACTTCTATATGTACGTCTTATAAGTAATTATAAAGTCCCATGTACTCCTATATTTCAATGTATGAGAATGCATATGTTTCTAAATGTGTAAGTATTCCGAAAACATAAATTCCGTTTTTCTGTGGGAAATCCATTGATAACTTTCCACATATTACCCACGGTTATGATAAATCTGTGAGAAACCTGTGGGAAAATCGTGAGTAATTTAGCACCGATTATCCACGGAGAATATAACCTTTTTTGACTTTTTTTTTTTAATATTTTTTAGATATTTTTGTAAGTATTTTATTTTATTTAATTATTTATTTATATGTTAATAAATGTTCTTTTAAAATCTCTTTTATTGTCTTTTTGACATAAATGTTTTCAAATTTCAGCCCAAATACTATTAGATTTTTTATGAGAGAAACTAGGCCCAACCAATACCCTAACCTAAATGAGATGTATTACTCTCTTTTACTCTTAACCCTAATTTTACTCACAATATTTGCAGCCACACCCTAATTTTTCTCTAAGAAAAAAATATGAGCCACTACACTTAACACTTCTTTCTTGGTTCATCTCCTTCACAACCGAATCTTTCAAAAGATAGATACACGCTTTCACTCCCAACAATGAATCTCATACGAAATAACCATTAAGAAATTTCGTGGTTTAAGGTTTTTGGCTTCAAGATCTTAGACGAAATATGCATTTGATTCGGTATGGCTAATTGAGAAACAGGAAACGTGTCACTCATTCTCAAACATCCCATTGGTGACAAGTACACTAAATCATTTGTTTGTTATCCAATTTACTACCACTGTAATCATGGTCTTTATCTCTAACATATATAAATTTCTTATGTTGTTGTTAGATCTTTAGATCCATAATTTATTTTGTTTAATCTTGTTTTTGTAAATATAATGATGCTATGTCTTTTTGTAGATCTAAAGAGCTTTAAATATTGTTTTTTATCTTTTTACTTTTGGTTATTACCGTATGATCGACTTCAAAGGAAGATGCACAAGAATATTGTATTCCTATTTGTGCTTATGGCATTAATGTTTTTCGTTATTTGCATTGTCAATTTTGTGGATTTGTTGGTGGTGGCAGCAAGAAAATTTGCATTATCAATTTTGTGGATTTATTGGTAAGCTTTTGCGTGTTTCGTATCTTGCGTCAAATCATACAAGCGTGCCTTGTTTTTAAGAGTGTTATAATGAAACTGTTTTTTTTTTCTTTTCTTCCTTCTTCTTTTACAAACCCTTTCATCTCTCTTCTTATCATCTCTGACCTCTCTCTCTCTCTCACATAGAGTTTCACACCAAAAAACACACACTAAAAACACACACACAGTTATGAACTCTCAAAGCAAGCTAAACCCTTTGCACCACCTTTCTACCCTTCAAGATTCAACCCTCATCATTAGGTAACCATAACAAACCGTAACAAGAAATGAGTTGTACACTTTCCTGTGTCTACTGGACCAAGAAACCGTGTACCTCCTCGCCGTAAACCATCAGAGAAGCCACGTGTCACCGCCGCTAAATTCTTTTTTGTTGTTTGATAATATAGGAGAGAATTATTGGTGAATATTTTGGAAGATTGATAAGGTTTTAAAATGTACCTTTTTTAGGGGTAATTTAAGCCCTTATTTGATCACTTTTATATCCGTTATTACTTAATATCGTTCCTTTTCACTTTTTAGGTATCTTGAAGGCAAAATGCTGGAATGACACTTATTCGGACCAAAAGGCGCGAATATACGAAGAAAATGGCCAAAGTCAAGAATCGAGACACTCAGTGCTGCTGGAGTCTGAAGGGACGGCGTCGGTGTTATCTCGGCGACGCCTTCGGACCACTTTTGTGACGGCTCAGTAGCCAAATTGCTTATTTACAAGTGACGGCTTCAGGTTTTAAAAGAGTAGGTCATCGCAACTCAGACGACCTAGATTTGATCCAGACGACGTCAGAGACTGAAGGGGACGGCATCACAAGCACAAGGTGACGCCGTCGCAAGACTAACGTGGCCAAGACGAAACCCTAATGACGGCGACCTGATGGCGTCACAACCTAAAAGGTGACGCCGTCGCGATTGTAATATTATATATAGAGTTCGGTTTCAGTGTGTAGTTTTGTGGAGTAAAAACTTAAACCGAACCAAGGTTGTCTTGTATAGTATCTTAGGGTTCCATACCCTATCTTACATCAAGATAAGTGTTTTACTTCATTAATTCAATCATGTCTTCAATTAATTGTGTGTATGCTTGCATGTTCCCCATGTCCGGCTAATTTGCTTGTGTGTTTGCTTAGGGAATATGAAACTTAATTATTGATTATTGATTGGTTGTCTCTTATCTTAATTGTTAAATGATCTAGTATTGGGATAGGTCATTCGTTGTGTAGTTAATGCTTGATTAATCTTTGTGAACCTTAGCTTATAGTAACCTAGAGTCATTGTAGGCTAAAATATCCAAAGAGTACCTTAGAGTTTAGTTTATAAATCCTAGAGATTTTGTAAGCAAGAACCTTTGGTAGTTTCAAAGAGTTAGGGATAAACGCATACCCTACGACCTTAGACACACAACGCAATTAAGAATAAGGACGTGACAATTCAACCATCAATAAGAGATAATTAAGGAGTAATACAACCTAAGTAAACACATTTTTAAACTATCATACGAGCACACAATAATTAGACATAGACTACCCACTAGCTAGATTAAATAATTAGATAAGTAGAGTAATCGGTAGAAATACCACCCCCCAAATCCAAACCCCGAGATTCGTACATTTTCATTTCCTAAAAAAGCATAAAAATCACAAAAATAATCTTCTTCAACCCCCAACCTTAGCGTAGTAATTCCCTACTAGCATTCCTATTCCCCTAGAGAACGATATCAATACCCGTGTCTTACCCTAATACTATACTACAGCGATTAGGTTCACTGCCTAGGGTGTTATAAAACTTGCTCGACGAAAAAGAAGTTCTTTTGACCCCGAACGCGACGCGTGTAGCGTTATCAAGTTTTTGGCGCCGCTGCCGGGGAATAGAATAGCTAGTTAGGAGTTCACCTCACTTAGGTTTCCTTGCTTGATTCCTATCAAGTAAGCCTTTTTTCCATTTGTAGCTTTCTCGTAGTCTATCCCCCTTCTTCGTGACCTTTGTTAGTAAACCCCATCACTTTTCATCATGGAAGGTGATAACCCACCACCATTCATCAACCTACCACCAAATGACCCCCAAGAGCCCGCTCTTGGTGAATACTCGAAACCAAGCCACCTAGGCTATAGAAACACCATTGAGCTTCCCGACCAAGCCCAAACTACGGCCCCGCGATCCGACACCATCCGGTTGGTGCAAAACGGATGTGCATTCCATGGACTTCGTTCGAAGATCCTAATCAGCATCTTAAGGATTTCCTAAAAATTTTCGATTCCATCGACCTCGATGTTACTAATCGGGAGACCACGCGCCTGCGTCTCTTCCAATTCTCTCTACGGGACCAAGCTAGTAATTGGCTTGAATGACTTCCCGCCGGCTCCATGTCAAGTTGGGATGATCTCACCTCTCGTTTCCTTGCTCAATTTTTCCCACCGGGGAGAACCACTAAGCTTAGGAATGAAATCTTGATGTTCCAACAACATCAAGGTGAATCTCTCTACGAAGCATGGACTCTATTAAAGGACTTACTACATAAAGTCCCTCATCATGGCATTGATCTTTGGCTTCAAGTCCAACTCTTCTATGATCATGTCAACTTCCCCACTAAGCGATCCATTGACCAAGCGGCCGGTGGAAAACTTAGTGATCTCACCGCGGAAGAATCATGGGGTATAATAGAGGACCTTGCTCTCTATGACAACGAAAGTTGGAAAGACCCCCGTGAGTTGCCTAAAACCGTAAAGGCAATATCCTTGCCTTCCCTTGACTCACAATCTTCCGACCGTAGGATGCTCGAGCTTGAAGATCAAGTCAAATTCCTAATGAGCTCCTACAAGAATCCTAAGTCTTCACATCAAGTGAATAAAATCACTTTACCTTGTGAATTATGTAGTGGTCCACATGACACTCGTGATTGCACAAGACTCTCCGAGCAAGCTTTCGCGGATTACGCCTTTATGCGTACCGACAGAGCGGGAGATAAGTGGTACACTTTCAAGCTCGAACAAAACAACTTAGGAAACTCATATAACCCCTCATGGAGGAATCACCCTAACCTTAAGTGGAACCAAAATTCAAAACCACCCCAAAACTCATCTAGTCCACCTAATAACTTCAATCCTCCAAACACCGGGAACCCCACTAGTCTTGAGGCAATTGCATCTAGGTTCATGTCATCTCAAGAAACTCGATTGACTAAGCTTGAAGCCGATTTCAAGCAACGACAAAACGAGATGACAAACAAACTTGATGCCCTCCTGAAAGCCTTTAATGACCGGGAAGTTGGAGCACTCCCAAGTGACACTATAAAGAACCTAAAAGTGAATTCGATTTCATTGACTTCATTTTCTTGTTCACCATGGGAGAAGGAGCATCCATGCCCCTCACACCCAACGATCCACTCGGTGAATGCCATCAACAAGGGTTCCAAGCGACCCCAAATGAGGTACCAAGGCCCCGCCCCATTGGTACAACCTACTCTTGAGAAACCCGTCAACCAAGAACCCAAACCTAATCTAGAGGAGGAGTACAAGGAACTCCATCAAGAAAAACCGGTTCTTGAAGTTTTAGCTCATGCACCTTACTATAACGCTTTAAAAGAAAATTATGAGTTAGAACTTAAAATTGGAAAACATAGGTCCGCATTTGTGCAAAATAATCTACCTAAGAAGTTAGACGATCCCGGGCTATTCACTCTTCCGTGTAGGCTTGGAACTTCCAAACCTCTCGATGCTCTAGCCGACTTAGGATCATGCATCAATCTCGTTCCGTTGTCCCTCCATAGAAGCCTTAACCTAGGTAAGATAGAACCAACGGAAACCATCTTAGGTCTAGCGGACGATAATATTGCACATCCGGTAGGGATAATTAAGGATATGGTAGTGCACGTAGGAGAATTAACTCTTTTGGCGGATTTCCATGTGCTAGACATGAATAAGGACCCGACATGCCCATTGCTAGTAGGAAGAGGATTCCAAGCCACCGCTAGTGCCATCATTGATTGTAAGATGTCCAAATAGTGGTAGGAGAAGGGAGTGCTAGGTCAATTTACGATGTCAAGAAGCATACTTACTACAAGGAAGAGGAAATCCGGCATGAGATTAGATTGGATAGAACACCATCTAGATATGGACCTTGGATTAATAAAAACTTCATAGGTCCCCAACAACCTTTCCATCTAGATGAGGCCTTTGCTAGTAAAGCAACTTTCCATGAAAAAGAAATGGCTAGGGATATGGAAGTGAACCCGTTCGAGGACGCCTTAGTATTTAGGAAGATGACTGAGTTCCTAGGAAGCCTACCCTTTAATTTAGTTATCAACAAGTGGAAAGTTGAGAGTGATAAGCCTAAGCATAAGTGGAATTGGGATAGACCACCTAGTGATGGTAATGGAGAGTGGCACATTAGGATGACGATCTATGATCCCGATGGAGAGAAGTTTGAAAAGGCTTATCGAACCAAACGTACTACTAGGAACTTAAATGATAAGTTTGATCCTTATGACATTCTTGAGGATAAGCTTACTTATATCGGTACGTAGGAGCACGACTTCGAGTCTAGCTACAAGACTCATAAATAAAGAAAAGCGCTTCGTGTGAGGCAACCCATGCTTAATTGTTTGCTTGTTTATGTCGTATATATTTTATTGATTGTTTGCTCTCATGTTTAACTTGTAAAAATGCTTTATTTTGTCTTTAACCTCGTCTTAATTACATATAAAGGTATTTTACATAAGGGATAAGTATAGGGAGGATTACACACGTTTTCAAAAGAAACGTAAACATGAGAATTTCAATCAATTAAAATATATACATTTGTGTTTGTTCGAGTCAAATGCTTGTATCGAGTCATAATGGATGGTTTTGCAGGAATTTTTTTTCCAGATTCTAAAGATATAAATTTTCAGAATATTTTCTAGAAAATCGCAGATCTGTTTCTGTCAGGATAACCTGACGGCGTCAGGATCGCAACCTGACGGCGTCAGGAAGGAGCAGAAACCACTGATCACTTTTTCTCGTTTTCTGTGCTACTTATAAAATTTTTGGAATTTCTTAGGTCTTAATTTTCTAGAAAATATGTAAACATCCATTCCACAAGCATTATATCTTAGTTTAGTGGAGTCTTGTATATATATTATTACCGCCGATTTTACGCGAAGGTTTTGTTTGTTTTCTTCAAGTGTGCAGGTTTAATTTGTCAAGAAGATTATACAAATGATTGGAAGGAGCTTTTCATGCATAACGTTCTTATTGAAGAAAGATTTAACCACAACTTCACACATGGATCCTACCGAGCTAATCAAGGGAGTATTAGTTTCTTTCGTTTTTAATTACCTTCTTTTATCATAACTTTGATACTTTCGGGGAAAATTGGGGACAATGTTCAGTTTAAGTGTAGGGAGGGAAAATAAAACGGGAACTTTGAAACTATGCTTATCCTTGATTATTTGCTTTGTCCAATTGTATTTGTGTAATAAACCATGAGAAAATGTCGGTTAGGGTAATTTTGGCACCAAATTTTAATTTTTCATGACATATAGGAGTGGGCCATTAGTCTTAACAAGCGTCTCATGGATAGGAAGTTGCATGACTAGCACAAAACCCTTTACCACCTAAATTCCACCCAAAATGTGAGGATCGCCCTTAGATTAGTAGGAATTAAACCATTCATCTTCAATGCTTAGTGTGTGAACCGGTAGTATTATAGATTCTAGAACTTGTTTTGTGATGCATCCCGAGTTCGCTAGTAAGACTAAACTTGTGTAGTTAGGAATAACTAAATGATAAGAGGCATTAGGATAACCCTTGTTTGATACCTGTAATATAATTACTTCTTCCACATCGGCTGAATAATTCCCCCACACCCTTGCGTTGTACTCACTTTTAGTACATGATACCACTAGTTAACCCCTCTGAGCCTATCCTTTTCGCGGTTCTCTTGATTTTTTGGTTTTTCCGGAATATCAATGAAGAGCATTGTTTACACCCCACCCCCAAATGTACACTCAAATCGCCTTAGCCTACCTTGTTTGCACTCACTTTTAGTGCATTATTGTTATCACCTTAAACCCTTAGTTCAATTATCTAGTTGCTTGCATAAGTTGCTAAGTCGAGTCATATCCTTTGTACACAGTTTTGGGACGATTGGGACTCATGGGAAAAGTTAAAGTTTATGAAATGACGGGAAGGGAACGTTAAATTCAAATTCCTTTTATTTGCGTAATAATGTACTCCAAGTGTTTTGATCTTTTCAATTCAGGTCAAATTAGTGTTAGAGTAATAAAAACTCAAGTGTAGGGATGTGCCTATAAATCCCTATTATTTTGATGTTATCGTAGAGGATGGTAGAGTAAAAGTGTATGAAAAAAAAAAATTAAAAAAGAGAAAAAGAAAAAAATAGAGTGTGAAAAAAAAACATACGGGCTACCATCCTACGTCTATCTTTAATTTTATGTATGTTTATTTCAGTTATCTAGAATTTAGAGTGTCGAGTCTTGGCTTAGCAACGCCATTCTTCTCATGCTTGTAACATAAAGATTTTTGACTTGGCACCACTAAATCGCCTATCCCACCAAACCTTTGTTTCCCTACCGTAAGCCTAACATTACAACCCTTTAAAAGACCTCTTTGATAGTCTTTCCTAGGTGCTTACGCCAAAGCGTTGGAGGTTTGATCTAGTCTCAAGCCTATGGTAATCTATGTACTAGGACCGGTTAATGAGTGTTTATCTTCCATTTCCAGCTTGTTATATTTCATATACACCCGAGAGATGTGAGTATCCAAACACCCCATGTGAGGTGCTAGTATGTAATTTCCGTGCTTGTTATGACTTTTGCGGGGCTTATATGTGTTGTGGATTGTTCTAAACCAATGCTTCATGACTCCTAACTTATAAATTAATTGGCTAAAAACACATTTGCTTGAGGACAAGCAAATACCAAGTGTAGGGATATTTGATAAGGTTTTAAAATGTACCTTTTTGAAGGGTCATTTAAGCCCTTATTTGATCACTTTTGTATCCGTTATTACTTAATATCGTTCCTTTTCACTTTTTAGGTATCTTGAAGGCAGAATGCTGGAATGACACTTATTCGGACGAAAAGACGCGAATATACGAAGAAAATGGCCAAAGACAAGAATCTAGACACTCAGGCTGCTGGAGCTGAAGGGGATGGCGTCAGGTGTTATCTGCGACGCCGTCGGACCACTTTTGTGACGGCTCAATAGCCAAATTGCTTATTTACAAGTGACGGCTTCAGGTTTTAAAAGAGTAGGTCGTCGCAACTCAGACGGCCTAGATTTGATCTAGACGACGTCAGAGACTGAAGGGGACGGAGTCACAAGCACAAGGTGATGTCGTCGCAAGACTAACGTGGCCAAGACGAAACCCTAATGACGGCGACCCGATGGCGTCACAACCTAAAAGGTAACGCCTTCGCGATTGTAATATTATATATAGAAACCGAATTTTTCAGTTTTCAGTGTGTAGTTTTGTGGAGTAAAAACTTAACCGAACCAAGGCTGTCTTGTACAGTATCTTAGGGTTCCATACCCTATCTTACATCAAGATAAGTGTTTTACTTCATTAATTCAATCATGTCTTCAATTAATTGTGTGTATGCTTGCATGTTCCCCATGTCTGGCTAATTTGCTTGTGTGTTTGCTTAGGGAATATGAAACTTAATTATTGATTATTGATTGGTTGTCTCTTATCTTAATTGTTAAATGATCTAGTATTGCTATATGTCATTCGTTTTGTAGTTAATGCTTGATTAATCTTTGTGAACCTTAGCTTATAGTAACCTAGAGTCATTGTAGGCTAAAATATCCGAAGAGTACCTTAGAGTTTAGTTTATAAATCCTAGAGATTTTGTAAGCAAGAACCTTTGGTAGTTTCAAAGAGTTAGGGATAAACGCATACCCTACGACCTTAGACACACAACGCAATTAAGAATAAGGACGTGACAATTCAACCATCAATAGGAGATAATTAAGGAGTAATACAACCTAAACACATTTTTAAACTATCATACGAGCACACAATAATTAGACATAGACTACCCACTAGCTAGATTAGATAATTAGATAAGTAGAGTAATCGGTAGAAATACCACCCCCCCCCCCCAAATCCAAACCCCGAGATTCGTACATTTCCATTTCCTAAAAAAACATAAAAAGCACAAAAATAATCTTCTTCAACCCCAACCTTAGCGTAGAATTCCCTACTAGCATTCATATTCCCCTAGAGAACGATATCAATACCCGTGGCTTACCCTAATACTACACTACAGCGATTAGGTTCACTGCCTAGGGTGTTATAAAACTTGCTCAACGAAAAGGAAGTTCTTTTGACCCCGAACGCGCTTCGTAAAGCGTCATCAAAGATCATTGTAAAAAGGAGAATGAAATGATGTCAGGTGATCTGTGCTAAACAGTCAAGTCTAATCACACAAACTGGCCACTTGTGAATGACCAGCCGTAACAGACTTAAAACAGTTCAGACACAAATACAATGAAGTCCAGGAGAATACAGTGAATTCCCGGGTCGTTAAGTCCCACGGAGACTCAATGGTGTGTAAACGCTTGATCAGATGATAGAATGATCACTAAGGATAGTGATCGATAAAAGTTTTGATGAATAATTACACTACTGAAAAAGGTTTATAAAATAAAGCGACTTAAATACAAATTAAGAAAATTGAAAAGATAAAAGATAAAATATATTAAATAAACGCTATCACTATTTTTACAATGATGTTTTTGTGATTTATAAAATAAAATGACTTAAATAAACTATTTTAACTAAAACGTAAACTCAAATTATCTAAAAATGTGATTTAAAATGAAAACGTACGTTATTTATAAAAATTACTACTTTGCGCAAGACAAACGTAAAATTTGTGAAATAAAAGTCCTACAAGTGTAAAAACAATTTTATTACGTACTATATGACAAAAGAAAATTTTAGAAAAAAACCGGGTATTTTTTTTAGTTTTATTTTATTTATTACGAATTAAAAACTACATTTATAAAAACTAATTATTAAAAATAGCTAATGAATTTGAAAAATTACCAAAAAATCCAGAAAAGTAATTTTTTAAACACTAAATAAGAGAAAATTAAAAACCATAAGCTAGCTTAATCCTATAAGCAGTTATATTCGAAAAGAGCTTTAAAGCTTATTTAAAAAAAACGTATTTAAGAGAATACTAGTGAAAGGAAATAACAAAAGTGACAGATAGAGCAGATGGTAGGAGGTGTTTGTTTGTGGTCGTGGCAAGGCTGCACAGCAGGTCCTAAGTTCGAACCTGTGCAGACCCTTTTTTTTGCTATTTATTTTATTTTTGTGATTTTCTTTTTCAAACTTATTAAGCACATGAAGATAAGCACTTTTAGTAACTATGACTTTTTACAAAAATGACCAATAAGCTCAGTTTGAGCTTAAGTTTCCAACAGTGGCAAGAAGAAAAAAATATAAGCACAAGTTATTAAGCTAAATGGCTAGTAAGCTATTAAATAAGCAAAATGTAAAATGGAATAAGCTAGGAAACTACTAATAAGCTAGATACAACAACTGAATAAGCACAATCACTAAAAAATAAGCATTAAACAAACCAAAATAAGCTCTAATCTAACTGTTTGCACAGGGCATTTTCAGAAAAGGGGTAGTCAAAAGAAGCTAAAAAATAAGCACTCTGTAGTGATTAAAACTAAACTAGTATTTTTCTATTTTTGTTGAGCAACTGAATATTAATTTCCCAAAAGTACTTAAGCTGACTCTTAATAATGAACTCACAGTAAAATTCTAAATTTTATTCAAAAACGGGTATATGAAAATTTTGACTTTTTAACAAAACTAAAAAGTTGACTATTTTGAGTTTTGCAACTGATTTGTAGATTAACTATGATGTATTAAGATGAAATGATACTAGAGTAAGCTATAACTATGACATTTAAACACAAAATGAGATTTTGGTTTTAACAAAATCTCAACAGTTAACTGTTGAGATTGATTACATGGAATTTTGACTTTTTGTGGAATAAGGACTAAGTTCTAAGCTTGAAATGAGATATTAGACTCTAAGGTAACATGAAGCAAATACAAACAACAACTCAAACATCCTCTAGCACAGTTAACAGAGCAAAACCAAACACCCCTTAAACAAACTGTTTTGAAGCTTTTATCACTAAAACAAGTATTTAATCCAAGAAAACTGTTAGTTAACTTATAATAACTGTAGTGAGACAGAGTAAAACTAGAATTATCAATATTTAAACTCTTATACTACAAATTGCAAATTTATGAGAAATTCTTACAAAATGAGTTCATGCACCAAACTGAGAACTAGTAACTGAGATTACACCCTATTGCTTCCCAAGAAGCTCTAGACCAATGAGCAATCCAGATTACACCTTGCTTCAATCTTTGAACATCATTTCCATGGATTTTTAATTTTAGACTAATTTTTTGGTATTTTTGAGAATTTTTGAGTTAAAACTTTAAACTGAACTTTATGACTTCTAAAAGCTTAAAAGAGCTTAATAAAAGCTTATGTGAGCCTTTTCAATCCTTAACAACAACTAAGAACAACATTTAAGTAATTTGAGATTTCCTTGATCTTGAAAATTTACATAAACTGAAAAATGAAAAGAAAGCTTGCAATTGATTATTAAAATAGGTTTATAACACAATAAGATTACTTAATACAAAGCTTGAAAGATTTAATAAACACTGGAAAATAAAAATGACATAAGGAAAATTATATAAACTAACTACTACTGCCTCCAGCTTCTCTTTCCTTCCTTTTTTATATGCCAAACTGCTCCCCCATGTACTCTGAATCTATCCCACCAAAATCTAGCCATTGGATCACTCTCATGTGCCATATGTCAATTTTTGCGCCAAAAGGTCTTGAGCAGGTTTGATCATTTAATGAGTTGGTTTCAATCAATAAATGGGTTTTGGGTGTTAGTGAAGGTGGAGGGGACATGGTATGGAGAGGGTGTTGAAAATGGGAGAAAACCATCTCTGGTTTTGGTGTATACAGAGGTTGAGAGGGAGGTCTACAGTGGTAGGCGGTTTTATGCTTTATTTGACCACTGGGTGATATCAAAGGGGGCCGGGTCAATGTTTTGGGCCAAGATGGATTTGGGCTAGATATATGAAATGGGATCCGTTTGGTTAAGTGGTAACAATAAGGACCAAAAGTGTAAATTAACCAAACCCCAAGGACTGAAAGTGCACTATTTCCAATGCTCTCACAAGGACTAAACATGATAAACATTTATAGAGCAAGGACCATTTTTTGCACAAAATCCATTTTTTTTAAAAGTCCAAGGACTAATTTTGCAAAATTTCAAAGTTTAGGGACTTTTCTTGCCAATTTACCAAAGAATCATTCAAGGATCATTTTTAACAACTTAAAATACTTCAGGGACCTTGAATGATAAATTTCCAATTTTGATATTCCAGGGACTAGATTTGACAACTTTTAAAACTTGGGGGACTAAAACTGCCAATTTTGCAAACTTGATACATTTTTCATCTGATTTTGATATTTTTGCATTTAAAACACATAAAACACTGATTTGTGATATTTTTATCATTTTGATGCGTTTTTGAGTGTTTTCAGATGTTTTTGCAGTTTATATTGTACAAAAATGATGAGTATTTAGACACTCATCAATCCCCACACTGAGATATTGCTAGTCCCTAGCAATGATTTGAAGCTTTAATGGATTTTAAAGACTCTTTACCAAAAGCCATCACTTCTGGAGTAGCCAAATGTTTCAGTTCAAGTAAGAACCTTGGTACACTGATAACCAAATGATTTTGAGCAAATCATAAGCTGTAAACGGATTTGATGTGTCTTTACCAGAAGCCGTACCCTTATGGACTAGCCAACTCTTAGATAAATTATCAGAATTATCTTTGTTGAGCTGATTACCAATTATGGTTTTTCCACTGCCTTTACCACAAGCCATAACCTTGCGGGCTAGCCAACTCTTCACTTTTTAGGATATGGTGAGCTGAAAACCATACAATTTTGGGCAAATTGCAAGCCATATAAATGGATTTGAGAAATCTGTACCAAGAGCCGTTTGCTCCTGGATTAGCCAATCCTTTTGTTTTTTAGACAAGGCGGACTGATAACCAATTGAGTAAGTGCAAAACACTTACTCCAAAAAAATTTTGGCCAAAAACGGGGGAATTAGTATAATTATATGATAAAATTCGTGAGAATTCCCCCCCCCCCCCCCACACTTAGAAATGAATATTGCCCTCAATATTCAAAGTACCAGTGGTTATGCCGAAACAAAGAACGTGAAAGGGAAATACTACGACCATTATTTAGAAAGATTTTTTTTTTTTTTTTTTTTTTTTTTTTTGAAACTTGCATATATACACAACATGTGGGGCAAACCCCCCACACTAGGGTGGTAGAAAATAGAAAGAAGTCAGAAATATGGGTGAAAACCCATATAGTGCGTGCTACTGTTTTTGGTTTCCGAGTCGCTAGCTTGACTCGACCCTGAATTCATTGGTTCATGGGGAAGCAAGGTGGAAGAAACAATCTCCATCGGACTTTCATTCAAGATGTTTGTATAAACATTTGAAGCACGCGAAAGTTCCACACCGATGAGATATAGAGAGAACCGGCTCAAAAATGATAATTGAAAATGCCGGGATCAAAGATAGTGTCCTCACTCCCGAAGGAGTGAAGAAGAGAGGAAGTCACCGAGTAGGTGAAGAAAAGAAGGAAAATCATGATAACAATCATGACTAGATCTTCTTCCTCGGGATTAAGTGCAGTTGCACTTATTTGGATTTTATTGGTTGAGCTCTTAGGGTTGGAAGGCATCTCGGTTGGGAGGGTGGGAAGATTTGTCATAACTATGCAAATTGAGATTCTCCCCCCCCGATCATTATTTTTGCCATCCACGCAATCATACTCCAGCGGAGATATGATATGAGTGAGTTCACCGGCGAACTCCTCATGAAGAATATACGGAGGTGGGACATGTGCGGTACTTCGTGGGCTATAAATATGCACCTCGTCCATTATAGTCTCCGTGTCAGACTCATCACTATCAAATATTGGATTAACTGAATTTAGAGTAAATTCAGAATCGAATTCGAATAAGGGATTAGTGATAGTCGTATTAATTGTTGTGGAAACAACATGGTCAACATCCTCTTCTAAGTTGACGATCTCGGAATGTGGAAGTAATGCATCAATAAATTCTATGTCTTTAGAATATAAAGAATCGGCATCACTATAATCACTGTCAAAATCTGAGAAAGTCTCAACAAAATCATTTGTAAGAGGAGAAAACACATCACACTCTTTGTCAAGAATTCCCTCAGACTCACTTGGGATCGGGATAAGGTTCTCAACATCCGATGATTCCGTTTCAGGAATAGTGCTTGAGATGCTCGTCCCCATACTTAGAGAGTTAACGGGCTCTTCGTGTGGTTGGTTCAGCTGACAAACTTTCATCATCATCGTCACTATCATCATCATCGTCGATGTAAGTCGCGAGCCATCGGGCACGTCTTGCAAGTGCTCGTTCCTCGATTCGTATTTCTTCAAGACATCTTTGAATCTTAGCGGCTCGTTCCTCTTCTTCAAGTAATTCTAGCATAGATTTTTCGTTGCGAGACGTTTGGTCTTCGGCAAGTTCTTCTAGCATACTTTTCTCACGAGGATGTTGATCAATGACGGGAAATTGTTCAATGACGGAAAATTGTGGGGGTTGGAAATTGTCAAAACAAGGAGTGTTATAACAAGGATCAGATTCATAGAAATTTTGATTCCATGATTGACATTGGTAATCATAATGAGGACCCCCACAAAATTCACAAGAATACGTCTCCATCTCATAGTGCGGGGGTTGGTTGAGGAAATTAGTTGTTTCATTGTAGGGATTTTGGTCATAGACAAACCCGTTTCCCGGATTCACAATGCCACAACCGGGGCAATTTCCACCATTTTGAGGTCCCCCACACCATTCACAACCAAATTGGTGAGGATGAGACATAGAAAGAATCAAATGGATAGAGGGTAAAAGAAATGAAGAATCAAAAGATGTGAGAGGGTAAAGATGGATATTTTTGGATTTTTGAAAAACATATTGCAAAAAACAAAGAATGAAAATATTTTTGGATTTTCTGATAACTTTACAAAAAACTTTTTACAAAAAATGGGATATGTGCAAGAATGGGTCTGAAAAAGGCTAAACACACGCTAAAGCCTCCCCGGCAGCGGCGCCAAAATTTGATCTGCGCTGAACAGTCAAGTCTAATCACACAAACTGGCCACTTGTGAATGACCAGCCGTAACAGACTTAAAACAGTTCAGACACAAATACAATGAAGTCCAGGAGAATACAGTGAATTCCCGGGTCGTTAAGTCCCACGGAGACTCAATGGTGTGTAAACGCTGATCGATGATAGAATGATCACTAAGGATAGTGATCGATAAAAGTTTTGATGAATAATTACACTACTGAAAAAGGTTTATAAAATAAAGCGACTTAAATACAAATTAAGAAAATTGAAAAGATAAAAGATAAAATATATTAAATAAACGCTATCACTATTTTTTACAATGATGTTTTTGTGATTTATAAAATAAAATGACTTAAATAAACTATTTTAACTAAAACGTAAACTCAAATTATCTAAAAATGTGATTTAAAATGAAAACGTACGTTATTTATAAAAATTACGCTGGAGCGCAAGACAAAACGTAAATTTTATGAAATAAAAGTCCTACAAGTGTAAAAACAATTTTATTACGTACTATATGACAAAAGAAAATTTTAGAAAAAAAACCGGGTATTTTTTTTAGTTTTATTTTATTTATTACGAATTAAAAACTACATTTATAAAAACTAATTATTAAAAATAGCTAATGAATTTGAAAAATTACCAAAAAATCCAGAAAAGTAATTTTTTAAACACTAAATAAGAGAAAATTAAAAACCATAAGCTAGCTTAATCCTATAAGCAGTTATATTCGAAAAGAGCTTTAAAGCTTATTTAAAAAACGATTTAAGAGAATACTAGTGAAAGGAAATAACAAAAGTGACAGATAGAGCAGATGGTAGGAGGTGTTTGTTTGTGGTCGTGGCAAGGCTGCACAGCAGGTCCTAAGTTCGAACCTGTCAGCAGACCCTTTTGCTATTTATTTTATTTTTGTGATTTTCTTTTTCAAACTTATTAAGCACATGAAGATAAGCACTTTTAGTAACTATGACTTTTTACAAAAATGACCAATAAGCTCAGTTTGAGCTTAAGTTTCCAACAGTGGCAAGAAGAAAAAAAATATAAGCACAAGTTATTAAGCTAAATGGCTAGTAAGCTATTAAATAAGCAAAATGTAAAATGGAATAAGCTAGGAAACTACTAATAAGCTAGATACAACAACTGAATAAGCACAATCACTAAAAAATAAGCATTAAACAAACCAAAATAAGCTCTAATCTAACTGTTTGCACAGGGCATTTTCAGAAAAGGGGTAGTCAAAAGAAGCTAAAAAATAAGCACTCTGTAAGCTGATTAAAACTAAACTAGTATTTTTCTATTTTTGTTGAGCAACTGAATATTAATTTCCCAAAAGTACTTAAGCTGACTCTTAATAATGAACTCACAGTAAAATTCTAAATTTTATTCAAAAACGGGTATATGAAAATTTTGACTTTTAACAAAACTAAAAAGTTGACTATTTTGAGTTTTGCAACTGATTTGTAGATTAACTATGATGTATTAAGATGAAATGATACTAGAGTAAGCTATAACTATGACATTTAAACACAAAATGAGATTTTGGTTTTAACAAAATCTCAACAGTTAACTGTTGAGATTGATTACATGGAATTTTGACTTTTTGTGGAATAAGGACTAAGTTCTAAGCTTGAAATGAGATATTAGACTCTAAGGTAACATGAAGCAAATACAAACAACAACTCAAACATCCTCTAGCACAGTTAACAGAGCAAAACCAAACACCCCTTAAACAAACTGTTTTGAAGCTTTTATCACTAAAACAAGTATTTAATCCAAGAAAACTGTTAGTTAACTTATAATAACTGTAGTGAGACAGAGTAAAACTAGAATTATCAATATTTAAACTCTTATACTACAAATTGCAAATTTATGAGAAATTCTTACAAAATGAGTTCATGCACCAAACTGAGAACTAGTAACTGAGATTACACCCTATTGCTTCCCAAGAAGCTCTAGACCAATGAGCAATCCAGATTACACCTTGCTTCAATCTTTGAACATCATTTCCATGGATTTTTAATTTTAGACTAATTTTTTGGTATTTTTGAGAATTTTTGAGTTAAAACTTTAAACTGAACTTTATGACTTCTAAAAGCTTAAAAGAGCTTAATAAAAGCTTATGTGAGCCTTTTCAATCCTTAACAACAACTAAGAACAACATTTAAGTAATTTGAGATTTCCTTGATCTTGAAAATTTACATAAACTGAAAAATGAAAAGAAAGCTTGCAATTGATTATTAAAATAGGTTTATAACACAATAAGATTACTTAATACAAAGCTTGAAAGATTTAATAAACACTGGAAAATAAAAACGACATAAGGAAAATTATATAAACTAACTACTACTGCCTCCAGCTTCTCTTTCCTTCCTTTTTTATATGCCAAACTGCTCCCCCATGTACTCTGAATCTATCCCACCAAAATCTAGCCATTGGATCACTCTCATGTGCCATATGTCAATTTTTGCGCCAAAAGGTCTTGAGCAGGTTTGATCATTTAATGAGTTGGTTTCAATCAATAAATGGGTTTTGGGTGTTAGTGAAGGTGGAGGGGACATGGTATGGAGAGGGTGTTGAAAATGGGAGAAAACCATCTCTGGTTTTGGTGTATACAGAGGTTGAGAGGGAGGTCTACAGTGGTAGGCGGTTTTATGCTTTATTTGACCACTGGGTGATATCAAAGGGGGCCGGGTCAATGTTTTGGGCCAAGATGGATTTGGGCTAGATATATGAAATGGGATCCGTTTGGTTAAGTGGTAACAATAAGGACCAAAAGTGTAAATTAACCAAACCCCAAGGACTGAAAGTGCACTATTTCCAATGCTCTCACAAGGACTAAACATGATAAACATTTATAGAGCAAGGACCATTTTTTGCACAAAATCCATTTTTTAAAAGTCCAAGGACTAATTTTGCAAAATTTCAAAGTTTAGGGACTTTTCTTGCCAATTTACCAAAGAATCATTCAAGGATCATTTTTAACAACTTAAAATACTTCAGGGACCTTGAATGATAAATTTCCACATTTTGATATTCCAGGGACTAGATTTGACAACTTTTAAAACTTGGGGGACTAAAACTGCCAATTTTGCAAACTTGATACATTTTTCATCTGATTTTGATATTTTTGCATTTAAAACACATAAAACACTGATTTGTGATATTTTTATCATTTTGATGCGTTTTTGAGTGTTTTCAGATGTTTTTGCAGTTTATATTGTACAGAAATGATGAGTATTTAGACACTCATCATCAGGAAATGGTGTAATAGCACTTTAACTAGACACACTAACACCATTCTCATGTGTCACCAACCCTCAACCCTAGACACAATGTTCAAAAAGTCTTAAGCAAACATGATCAATTCTTTTGTATCACAAGCAGATGAAACAACATGATTTCATTAACCTAGTTAAAGTGCTATTACACATGAAAGGGGGTGGACCCCAGAACCCTGCCAAGATCTTGGTTTAGGTCCCAAAATCCACCATCCTACCCCTCCTACCCTAATTGTTAAAATGACCAATTCAACCCTAATGGTTTAAAGGCTCTTTTTGATACCCGATGCTTAGATAGTTCTCATTACTTAAAACCCTAAACTATTTAAAATACAAAACGACATATCTTACCTTTTGGTCTCGGTTGTGGTCGCGGCTTGGCCTCGGTTGTGGTCTCGGCTAGGGAGGCGGCTTGGTCTCGGCTGTAGTCTCGACAGGAACATAATCGACAAATTAATAAAAATCAAAAATTAACACAAAACTAATAACAAAATTAACAAAAAACAAAATTAAAATACAAATCATTGGTAAAAGAAGGAAAGTTGGCGTTGTTTATAGAATAGATAAACTGTGCAGAAGTCACTTACTTCTTTGTTACGAATCCGAGGTCATTTTAACATTTGAATGAACCACAATATAATTAAGTTCATATTTTTAACATTTAATCGGGTTTTTAGTTGTGTATTAAAAGTTGTATATTTTTAACATATAATTTTAGCATATTTTGGTAAATACCATTTTTGCCGGGGACATGTCCCCGGGGAAAGTTTTGGCGGGAATAAAGGCGGAAACAATTAACATGCTATTGACTCTCGTCAAATTTTTGTCAAAATGAAAGGCTTTTTTGCCGGGGACCAGTCCCCGGCGAAAGGTACCGTTGAATTTTGACTGGGCGGTCAAAGTATACTAAATAGTCAGCAGACTTTCCCCGGGGACATGTCCCTGGCGAAAGTGTTAGTTGAATTTTCTTTAACAGGTCAGTGTATTCATGTGCCACATCAGCTTTGATTTTGTCGTTTAGTGACTTTCGCCGAGGACATCTCGTCCCCGGTGAAAGTCTCCTCGCCCGTCCACACGATTGTTGTAGTGTGTCCTAGTTTCTTAAACGTCGTTATCTACTAAGAGGACAACATTTATCCACAAAAGAGGCTAAAGTTCATATATTACCAATGGACCTAGACTTTAAGATTTTAATAATATTGTTTTACCATTTACATGACAACATTTATCCACAAAAGAGGCCAAGTTCATATACTAAAGTTCACTAATCCTATTACTAATCCTCTTTTAGGTTCAGCATTTTAAAAGGCTTTAGCTTGCATGTCTAACTACATCATTTTCTCTTTTTTGTTTGTAAATAATAATACACATACTTTCTATAGCTGATGATCAAACACACAAGCAGTAACTGATGAACCTACTTTCTATTAGGGCTGAGCATCGGGTCGGAGCCCGAACCGGCCCGACCCGACCCGACTAAACCGACTCCCGATTAAACTCAGAAACCTTGCCCGAGTCCCGACCCGTTTAAGTCGGTTCGGTATCGGGTACCAAACGGGACTGTCGGTTTGAAACCGGGTTTTATATGCCAAGCCCGACTAGTGATAAGCTTAAAAGATCTTCTCTCATCCACTCATTTTATTCTTCTCTCATCCATTATTCTCTCATCTACCACATCAAATCCAATCTGAATCTGCTCATTATTCTCTCATCTACACATATGCTATGAGAAAACATATACGAATTTGCTCATCATCATCATATACGAATCGCAAACAACTCCATCATATAAACCCTACCTTCTTTGTTCCCAAACGAATACAAGGTCTTGATTAAATAAGATCTTAGGTAGGTTCAAGGATTGTTTTTGTCTTTACGATTTCATATAAACGACTCAAAGGAAGTATGAAACAGATTGTTTTGTACTTTTTTAATATGAATCGTATATTAAATGAAGCATGGGGGTGCTTGGATTGGTTGTGTTATAAACCTAATTGTAAACCTCATTCGGCTGTGTTCTTGATTTTTAGAGAGGGGGCTTAGTTTTTGTATAAACCTAATAGTATATATATGTTACTGAGTTGCTGAGTTAGAATGAAAAAGAAAGAGGCGCATTTTTTTAACTAAACCTAATTCATTCGGGATGGCGGGTTATTCGGGGTGTAGTCGGTTTTTTAACCGAACCCGACTCGATACCGATTAATAAGAAATGTGAAACCGAGTCCCGACCCGAACCTTAGTCGGTCGGTTTCGGGTGCTTGTCGGGTCGGTCGGTTTGTCGGGCTTGTCGGGTATCGGTCGGTTTTGCTCAGCCCTACTTTCTATAACTGATGATGAAAGTTACTACACTAACTGATGAACATACTTTCTACAACTGATGATGAAAGTTACTACACTAACTGATGAACCTACTTTCTATAACTGATGATGAAACTTACTACACTAACTGATGAACCTACTTTCTATAACTGATGATCAAACACACTAGCAGTAACTGATGAACCCACTTTCTATAACTGATGATCAAACTTACTAGCATATAACTGATGAACCTACTTTCTATAATTGATGATCAAGCACACTAGCAGTAATTGATGAACCTACTATCTATAACTGATGATCAAGCACACTAGCAGTAATTGATGAACCCACTTTCTATAACTGATGATCAAACACACTAGCAGTAATTGATGAATCTACTTTCTATAGCTGATGATCAAACTTACTAGCATATAACTGATGAACCTACTTTTATAAATGATGATCAAACACACAAGCAGTAACTGATGAACCTAATTTCTATAACTGATGATCAAACACACAAGCAGTAATTGATGAACCTACTTTCTATAACTGATGATCAAACACACAAGCAGTAACTGATGAACCTACTTTCTATAACTGATGATCAAACACACAAGCAGTAACTGATGAACCTACTTTCTATAACTGATGATGAAACTTACTAGCATATAATCGATGAACCCACTTTCAATAACTGATGATCAAACACACAAGCAGTAACTGATGAACATACTTTCTACAACTGATGATGAAAGTTACTACACTAACTGATGAACCTACTTTCTTGTCTTTACCACTTTGTGGTTTATTGATATTTCCGTCTTCTAATTATCAAAACTCATATTATTTTGGTAGCTATAGAAAACGTGTTCTCTAGTTATCCAAATATCTTATCTTACTTCAATGTTTCAAAACCAGAACTAGGGTTATAAAACAAACTTGAAAGAATAAGATGTGCAACCATACTTAACCGTTTTGACTTTTGCAAGACATCACGATTTCTAGAGTATGTGTGCTTTGAGTTTGATTAGAATCAGGACAATTCAAATATTCCTAGTATGGTATTTCCTCATAAAGAAAACAGATAGGAACACGTCTCTTTCTTACAAGGAAAGAAGTACTTAGTTTGTCTTCTTAACAAGAAAAGAACAAACTTTTGTTTACGGTTGTGATGCATTGTATCATTAATTTGAATTTACAAAGTTTAATTTTAGTATTTTCGATAATTATCCTTTTACAAATTAATTACCCCATGTTTACAATTTAAAACAATTAATTTACGAAAAAAGGCTAAGATCCACATTGTGATTCTACTATCACATCAGTTGATCTGCTAGCAATAGTAGATTCAATTGGTAGGCGACGATCACCAATTGCATTACATGTGCAACTCTTAGATCCTTATGGGACTCATGGCACTAGTGAACAAGCATCTAGTGTCAAGTAGGCATGTTTAGTCCCATCCTTGCCTCGGGTCAAGGTCTCACCGCTTAACTCAATTAAGTCATCCAATTTGAGAACGTGCGAAAATATATCTAGGTCCCACGCATAGACAATAATCACCTTGGGTTACAATTCAACCTAGGTCCCACGCATAGGCAAAAAGTAATTGCAAGTGTTCTCAAGCTATTGGACGGCATGACTTAAATTTGTGTCGGGTAAAACATTTTGATGTAAATAAAAAAGGTGTACGAAAGAAGCATGCATTCATTCTTCGTAGCACAAGTTAAAAACTCTTCTTAACTTAAGTCTAATCATTGTTTTAATTTATGTGTGTCAAGTTGTCCATTTCCATGACAAATATATAACCTACGTGGATTATAAACGAGTTTGGACAATACTTAAATCGAATAACATACATAACAAGTTTAGGTGTTATTTTGAAAACAATGATATTAAGTTAAATCCATATGTAAACTTAGTTAAACTAAATCATAAGACTTAGTTTGAAAATGGTTTGTGTGGCATTTTAGTTTTAAGAAAACAAATTGCAAGTTATATACATTCACAACATACATAATAAGCAAACAACCAACACACAACCACAATATGCAAAGCCTCAACCGATGAAAAAACCTATTCTTGGTCTCGTGAGCCATCACGAGAACCAAGAGTAAACTAGGGACAAAAACCACAGCCACACGGAGGACTCCCACTTGCTCCAAGACCAAGCTTGGACAAGTAGAAGCCCATTATGCACATGAAAAGTGAATCTGCCAGCCCAGAATTTCTGCATTCGGAGGCCCAAGAGGCCAAGAAGGAGTTCTCCCCGAGCTTAGCACTAAACTAAAAATTTGTGGGCCCATGAGTTGTCTACCTGCAGCAAAAATTTAGTTAAAAAATACCCTACCAATTATCGGGAAATTCTGTTTTACTGCAGCTTGTTTGAGCAGCCATTTTGCATCTTTATGTCTTAAAGTCTTCGCCATTCCATTCCAAGCATCGGTTACAATATATAGAATGTAAAATACAACTAATATACTATCTATCTATTGTAAAATGCCCAAACAATGGCAAAAACCAAATTAAAATACATACATAAAGGCCGAAACAATGGCAAACCCCAAATAACAAGAAATAAACGACAATCACAACCTTTCATAGCACAAGTGGTCTAGGTTTTCATCGGCTTTGCATATAAACATAATAATACCATAAAATTATGAACATAACAAGGTGTTGGCTAATCCCATGTGCAAACATGCACGTATTTGCCATGGGAACAATTAAATAACAAGAAATAAAATAATTAGCCAACTAATCGAAGAAATAATCAACAAAAATTAAAACCCCGATTGGTACGCGTATGAAATGGATTTAGGTTCTCAAACCTACTGATATTAGACCTTCTAAAAACCATTTTACCACAGAAAATATAGCCTTAGGGGCTGTTTTCAAATCGTTTTACAAATCGATTAAAACAACGCGTTTAAAGCCATTTTTAGCGTACCGAACACATTGTTTAATTAATGTATGCGAAACCAATGGCCATAGGACCAAAAATCACAGATCTTTATATTACTAATAACATTCCTAATCCATGAAAAATAGAGCCCTCGGGGCTGTTTTGAAAATGGTTTCAAAAATCACTTAAAAACACGCGTTTTGACCATTTTTTCACATACCCGATAATCACATGGCACATATGATGGCTCTGAAACCACTATAGGGGATGATGAATATTAATAAACATATTAATACAAATAAACGCATCGAAAAACATCACCAACAACGGATCCATATAGCCATATGATCAATCGATAAATAAACACAACAATTAGTATACCTTTGAAGCGTGAATCCGGTTGTAACACACCAAGTACCACACGAATGGTATGAGGAACTAAAAGGACCAATAGGGTTGATCCTTTCCTTGAGTGAAACAAACTACGCTTCAAGCAATCACCACTTTGATGCTAGTCTAACCTTGTAACCATCACCTTGCAAGAGACTACAATAGAATGAGCAAGGAATGAGATCAAAAACCAAAACCCTTGAAGGGAAAGAAAAGGAGGCGTCCCTTTTCATGGGAGAGGGATTAGGATAAGTCAATTGTAACCTCCTAATTAGAATCACTATATTAATCACTATTAATGATAATTGATATCAAATATACAAGTTACACATTAGCTCCTTGAAAGTCCAAATCCTCCCCTAGTACCCGTTATGTGGTCGGCCATACTAAGGCCTTCAATGGGCTTGCCCATTGTTGGCCCGAGTCCAGAAACAAAAAGTCTAACTTGATGTTTAATGGCCCGTTATTGATCCCGAGTTCCGAAGGTCGTTTATAACATAAATACGATAAATACATTATATTAAATGGTGTCTAAGTGTATATGTGTGTGACCCCATAGGCTCACATACGTCTAGCCATATAATTATTTATTATGACACGAGCATACTCCAACATTTTGATCATCAGTTATTGCTAGTGCTTTTTGAAAGTAGGCTCATCAGTTATTTTGAAAGTAGGTTCATCAGTTATTGATAGTGGGTTTGATCATCTGTTATTTGTAACTAAGTTCATCAGTTATTGCTAGTGCTTTTTGAAAGTAGGCTCATCAGTTATGTTGAAAATAGGTTCATTAGTTATTGCTAGAACATTTGATCATCAGTTATTTAAAAGTAGGTTCATCAGTTATTGATAGTGGGTTTGATCATCGTTATGACAGGAATTTAATCACTCACTGAGGAACATGTTAGCCATATTTCAAGAACTGAAATTTGATATTGATGACATGCTAAGTGCTGGATTGGAAAAATACCCCCAAGATGAATCATTGTTGGAAGTCCAGGACTGGATGAACAGGTTAGTAAACAAGACGACGTTTGAGAGCTCACAGAGTGAAGACGAAAGCTCAATGTAGATTGTTGTGCATGAAGCTGATGATAGAGAAGGCTCCGAGGAGAAGGAAGTATGTGAAGAAACAAATGAACCTCATCAGGACATGCCGACAGAGAAAACGTTAACTCAAATGTTCTTGAATCCAAGCATTATGGAAGAAATTAAAAACATTGAACGTCAAAAACAAGTAATACAATCAAAACCCATTTTGTACCTAACTGATGAACTTATAAACAATTTGAATTATGAGAACACTTGATGCAAAATAACTGATGAACTATTACCTGCAAACAGATGCAAAGGCCAGAATTCCCAATATTCAACACGGAGCAGTATACGTGTCTGGATATCGTTTTGTATCAAGAGAAAAAATAACCCGAGCAGATCTTGGAAGAATTGCTCAAAAACACACCTTTCTTGCAGACATCGTCAGAACTGTTGAGTGAGAAGATTGACGACGATGTTTGGAAAAAAATTCAAGAAGATGCTTCAAAAACCTCACCAGCAAAGTGGAAAAACCTCTCCCCGGAAGATGAAGAACAGATCAACAGGACACCAAAGATGATAACACCCATATCATTTGTACCCGCATCACACGAAGAAAAATTTGTATTATGTTCATCAATATAAAATTCTTACTTCTTAATCATAAGTGTTTTTTTTTTTTTTTTTTCTAAAATATTATCTTAAAATGAAATTGCAGTGATGTGTTATTTCATTCATACTTTGTTGACGGTCAAAGAGTACACTTTGAGAGCTTCAAAGAAGGCAATGAAATCAGTTCAGGAGTGATTGATATGTGGGCGTATCTACTGAACATAGCAGAAGAGCAAATGAGTCTAGGATCATTGAGGAAGCTATACGCCCATACATCAGTTATTGTAAGTTACAAAAACTTTATCAATTATGATTCAATACTTGAAATCAGTTAACTTATGCTTTGACTAATATTGATGAACAACAGACACCAAAAATGATGAATATGAGAATAAACTCGAATGCTCTGTATTCAAAGTTTGCGGAGAACATGAACAATGTTTTCTTTTTGTCTACTACTTATCAATCTGTCAAAGACATTGACCTAGTAAGTATTTCATTTTACTAGTTTATATGAGACAAAAAACTGATGAACAAATAGATAATTGGAAATTTTAACACTTTATGTTTAACAGATGTTTTTCCCGATGATGCTCGCTAATGAACACTACTATGTTGTCTGTTTCAACTTGAAAGAGCCTCAAATCCATATTCTTGACAACATGGATCACAGTGATTCAATCAAAGACAGATATGGGAAAAAACTGATTTATTTGGTAAGAATTTTATGTATATTAAATATATGTTCATCAATTTAGTTAAAATTGAAGCTCATTGTTTTGTAATTTGTTATTACAGAGAGTACTCTTTTTGAAGTTCTTGAAAAATAACGGGTATCCACATGTTCAAACATTGAACAAATACAGAGTGTGTAATGTGAAAATGGCATGGAAAACCAAAGATAATTACATTGATTGTGGAATTTTCGCTATGAGGCACATGGAAACATATTTAGGAAACAAGTTCTTTGATGCTGGATTTATAAAAGAAGTAAAAGAACAAAACAAACAGATAGAATACTTGAGAAAGAAGTACTTGACAAAGATTCTGTTGTCCGAGTCCAATAAAAACAGAGAAACAGTACAGACGGAGGTCCATGAATATCAAAGTTTAAGTTTGAACGAAAAGAGAATGCTCCAACAGATGTCTGAAAAGGCTATTACATATCGTGCCTCTGATTATTTTGATAGAGAAGCTAGTGCTCTACTTCGAAAGAAGTAAAAAACAATATGGTCTAATTGATGAATGTTTGGAATATATTAAGTAGTTATGGTTAATTGATGAACAAGTTATGGTTAAATACTTTTGGCTGGTCAGAATGGGCAAGTTATGGTTATTTGATGAACAATATGATATAAACTGATGAATGTTTTTGTAAATAGTTTGGTTAAATAGTTATGCAAATTTCCCTTTTGTTTATTAATATTTGGTCTATTATTAAATCTGATAGAATCTTACTGTTCTGGATAAAGACACTATCTTTCTACATAAATAATTTGTGGTTCTGCACATTTTTGGGGTTCTGCAAAATATTTTGTGGTTCTGCATATTAAATGTTCTGCATATACACTATTCAAATGAAATGATTAACTGCAAATTGATTCCTCCATATACTGTTTTGGTCTATCTTGTACATTGCAACTTGATTACACAAACCAATAACTGACCAAACAATTTGATTCCTCCACTATATAAGGCAATGGCATTTTCATCACACATCTGTAGCAAAAAACAAAAATCTGACCAAAATGAGTTCCAAAGATTTCATATTCATTTCCAGTGACTCTGAAATTGAAGAGGTTAGCCCACTCAATATAATTGAGCCACTCCCTCAAATTGAGCCATCAAAGTTTGGCTCAAGCTCCAAAACAGAAGAACCTAGCAGTAACCTAACCCGAAAAGAACTTGCAAGGAAGGCTTTTGATGAAAGGAAGAAAGTTCTTGGCCTCCCAAACAAGCACTTTTGTGAAGAAAAAGGTATCAAACCTTTTGTGGTTAAAGATGACAAAGCTGAAAAAGGGAAGGGAAAAAAGAGATCTGTTTAGGGAAGGGAAGCTTTTGGTTACATCTGATGTATGTATGCAGGTGGTTTAAATATCACTTAAACCAAATTTAATAAAACTGTTGTAACCAAATCTATCAATAAATTGTTTTATGCTTATGATTTCAGTAAAATAATTGATGAACAATAACAACTGATGAACCTATGATACTGAACAACAACTGATGAACATAAGATAACACATGAGAAAATAACTCATTAACAAAAAAAAATAGATTTGATCATAGTAGAAATATAATAAAATAATTGATGAAAAAAAAGATAATGAAGAACAAGTTATGAACCTATGATAACTGATGAACCTATGATAACTGATAAACATATGATAACACATGACAAATAACTGATGAACAATAAAAAAAACATTCCTATCAGACAAAATTCACATTTATTTATCTAACTGAAAAAACCAAAGTTTCTTTCATCGTAAAAAAAAAAGCATTCTTATGAGACACATTTATTTATCTAACACGAAAAAAAAAGTGAAATAGTAACTAAGAAACCAAATGAATCTTTAATCCTAAAAACCAGTAGCACAGGCTTTCCAAAAAGCACAATCTCACTCAATAAGATCAAGTAAGCTAGTAGCTAAAGGCTTGTGAAAGAGGCATGTTGGACAGAATCAAAAGGTGCAGGGCATATAGGTTCAAACAGGCAACTTAAGGACTAATTTTAGAGGAGCAAATGATTTTGAAAATGATATTTTTTTTTTTTGTTTTTTTTTTAAATTATGAATCACAAGCTTCCAAACAACTCAGAAAGCCAATTTTTAACAATTTTCAAACAGTAATAAGCTCTAAAGGTTATCTGGTATTCAAGCTAATTGAAACAGTTTTGGCTTTTGACTTTTTTTGAAAATATGCAAAGGTTGACTAAATTGAACTTGAATTGATGCTAAGTGAATGCAACTATGATTATAAGCTAATATATAACTGAATTGAGCCTTATGAACTAATATTATAACTACTTAAGTGATTATGCAACCTAAAAATTCCATCAGTTATGCAAAATTGAGATTATAAAGAGTACTTTGACTTTTTATGTATGACTACTGGATTTTTATGTATGACTACTGAACTAATTAAACTACTATCACCACTAACAATCAACTTGATCACAGTCAAACTAACTGTTCCAAACACCCCTTTATAATCTGTTTAAGAGTTTTTGTGAAGCAACTATGTGATTAAATCAACCAAATCACCACACAAACTGTTAAAATGATCAAAGTAACCTGGATGGAACTAAGAACCACAGATTCAATCCACAAATCATAGATCTAATCACAAATGCACTCTAAAATAGAACATGTAGATTATGTTACATAATACGTATTTCACTAGAATGTGTTAAATAGACTATTGTGGATCGTTGATACGAATTTGTATGAGCCGGTCTTTCTATCCAAATATATAATCTAATTAATATTTAACAATTCTAGAGGAAGAAGATCAGGTGTTATTATGAGAAAGAGTTCCTAGATCTATACGAAAGCGCTTTGGCAGGAAATAAGCCGGAAATTGGAAGTGTCACACATCGTGACTTTTAGCCCAAGTACCAGCAGATGAAATTGAAGAAAAAGTAACTCGAAGGGGTGTCCATTTTTTTGAAGAGTATGATGGGAAAAACGAGGAAAACAACAACGAAGATGATGAATTAACCAGCCTGTAAGAGTCAAAATAAAGATGTCTTATGTGCAGCAAACTGCAGATCCAAACAACCAATCCAATACCAAGTATACGTATAAAACAGGATTAGTAATAGGATAGTATAGGTTGGACTCACACGCTGATCCATTTGCAGGTTAGACTCCTCCAGTGGAGAACAGAATGGAGAGAATTAACCGGTACATTAAGCTACTTTTTTATCAAATCATCAGGTTCAAACCTCCTTATTACAAACAACCAACCAAATAACAAACAAACAAAAACACATAAAAATCTTATTACATCGAAAACCAACCAAATCCATTAACATCAAGTATTCCGTTAACACATTCACTCTTGTTTGATTATCTCAAGTAACTCTAGGAAATAACGCTTCCTTTCTTCCGGGGCAAACATCAAAATAAGGTCAATCAGAACTTCATTATCGTGAATATAATCATTGATTTTCAGAATATTAGTCAAATGCAATCCTGAATCAGAAAGAATCGATAGCACAGACTTCCGTTTGTCTTCGAGAGACGTCTCCTTAAGCTCCATCTGAGTGAACCTTCTACCCGTTGCTGTTGTGCTGCGTGTGCTGCGTGTTCCACTCTTACTCCTCGAAGGTTTCAGGGGCAGCAGTTTGAAACTGAACATTCCGTGAAGTTTCTCCTGATCGGGACCAGCATACTACAAGTAGCATCATAAATTTAGTAGTAATCAAAATATCAAACTAAATATTAAGCAAGGTCATCAAATGCTGAAGTCTTAAAGCAATTACGCAGTTAGACATGCAAGCTAAAGCCTTTTAACTTACTAGCATATAACTGATGAACCTACTTTCTATAACTGATGATCAAGCACACTAGCAGTAATTGATGAACCTACTTTCTATAACTGATGATCAAACACACTAGCAGTAACTGATGAACCTACTTTCTATAACTGATGATCAAACACACAAGCAGTAACTGATGAACCTACTTTCTATAACTGATGATCAAACACACAAGCAGTAACTGATGAACCTACTTTCTATAACTGATGATCAAACACACAAGCATTAACTGATGAACCTACTTTCTATAACTGATGATCAAACACACAATGGAAAGTGAGCGAAAATGAAATAATAATTGCCTTCTTGTTTAACAGAGAATCAACATATTCAGAAATAGATGTTGAAAAATTGCTAAAATGACAGCATTTCAGAATTTGAATCTCAAATCTGATTTAACTCATGAAGCAATAATGATACCAAAACCTTTAATATTGCCACTATTTGTACCAAACACGATCATATGCCAAATCAAGTCACATTGAACGAGTGTATAAGCTATACCCTAAATCTCTTTCCTGTTTCAGCTGTTCTTGACTGTGGAGTTTATTGAACCATAACTTATCATGTCTCTAAGTTAGCATTAAATGAATTCATCACAAACACCAAAGTCCCAAGTACACTTGGTGATCACTCTACTCGCTAGATTCCTATTTTTGTTTTACATATTACAATAATGTGAAGTGAATCTTAACTTGATTCATGAACTGAGAAATGTACAAGGAATATTGTTATATATTAGTAGTAAACTTAAATATAGATTAGGGACTTAAGTGTACTTTTAATAAGATTAGGTGTTAGACATAAACTAGGATTAGGTAGCTTGGAGTGCAAGCCAAGGATGTTTCCTATTTGAATTAGGAAAGGTTTCTACCCCCTCATCTCTATAAATAGAGATGCGAGGGGATGCTAGTTTTATTCATTCTTCTTTCTCGTTGTAATAGCATTATTAGGTTTATGATAAAGGTTTGGTACGAGGGTATATCGTGTTCATATTCTTGTTGTTTCTTTGTAGTATATCGTGCCTCTCGTGTTTGCTACGCGTGCTCGATACAACTCGCGATCTAGCGTTCCGCGATCGAGCTTCGAGTTGTTGGCGGTTTTGTCCAACAAGTGGTATCAGAGCCAGGTTATTGTGGTCATCGAAGTTCGAGTGCTAGATTGAGGTTCTGAGTTGTTCGAGGTATCGAGGTTCGGTTTTTGGTTTCGTCAATCGTAGCAGTAGCGATCGGTGACGAGAAGTTGAAGAGACACAAGGTTTATTGGGATTACATGTGAAGACAGAGAAAAAAAAACGACTAACGATTGGTTTGTTTTCGTATCTCACATGTTCAATACATACTACAAAGTTCAAAAGCTCCGTGGGTATTATTAATAAGAAAAATTAAATAGAAAAAGCCACCTGTGATTGGTTTGTGTTTTTCTTACCCACGTGAAGATACTACATAGTTGATATTATTATTTATTATTTGTATAAGGGTTACGACTATTAATATTTAAAAGTCAACTTCGGTTTATCGACTTTTAAGTTTTTAAAAGTTGATTAAAACGAAGGTTGTGTTGTGTTTTTTTCTTGTGGTTCAAGTTTCGATCGTGGTTTGCTTGGGGTTCAAGTTTATGATCGGGTTTGCTTGTTCTAAATCGAGGGTTTAGGGTAATTCTAATTTAATTCGATTTGCAAGAAGGGTTTATAGCAACAAAGGGGAATATTGCACACGGCTTGTGAAGCTTGTCGGTAAAGTTGGTTAAGAAACAACTTGACAAGGTTTTTAGCAAGGTAAAGGAAGAATGGCTAGTTCTATAGCTAGGTTTGACATCGAAAAATTCGATGGGAAGAATGACTTCGGGTTATGGCAATAAGAATGCCTGCTTTATGTGGACAGCTGGGATGGTGATGCTGCATTAGAGACATTACCCGAGGACATGGAAGCAGTGAAAAGGCAATTTTTGATGAAGAGGCATACAGTACTTTGATTCTATGCTTGGGAGACCAGGTTTTACGAGAGTTACCAAGAAACAACTGCTGCAGGAATTTGGACGAAGTTGACTAGTTTGTATATGACTAAGTCCTTAGCAAACAGACTGTATTTGAAGAAAAGCTGTACACTACTATATGTGTCCAGGTACGAACTGGGTTCATATATATGAGTTTAATAAGTTGATACTTGATTTGGCGAATATTGATATCGAGATTGAGGATGAGGATCAAGCACTTATGTTACTTATGTCGTTGCCATCATCTTACGAAAACTTTGTGGAGACATTGTTGTATGGGAGGGAATCTTTGACAATGGAAGATGTTCTTGCGACTCTGAATTCAAGGGAGTTGAAGAAAAGAACTGAAGGCACAAAGGAAGAAACTGGTGACGGGTTATATGTAAGGGGAGGGTCAGATCATTCAAGGAAAGCTCATTCTGGTAGAAGTTCGCGTTTAAGTCCGAGGTGGAACTGGTAAACTAAAGTGCTTCATATGTCATTCAGAGGGTCATCTGAAGAGAGAACTGTCCCAAGAAGAAGTCAAGTGGGTTCGTCAAGAAAGGTAAGCATGATCAGGATTCTGATTCTTCTGATGACGAGGGTAACGCCTACTTTGGATAAGCCTTGATGGTAGTCGGTAATGATGAGATGGCTGAATTGTTGGATTCAGGGTCTTATCATATGACTCCTAGGAGGGATTTCTTGTATGACTTCAAGGATATTGATGGTGGTTCGGTTCAGTTAGGTGATAACAGGACATGCACTATCAGAGGGATAGGAAAAGTGAAGATACAGTTGCATGATGGTTCAAGCTTTATACTGGAAGATGTCAGGTATGTTCCAGGGTTAAGAAGGAGCTTGATTTCATTGGTACTCTTGAAAAAAGAGGGTTATGCTGTGAAGATGCAGTTGGGTAAAGTCAAGGTGATCAAAGGTTGTCGGGTTATGATGACCGGGATCAGGGGAAAGAACTGTGTATATACTCTTGAAGCAAAAGTGAAGACTTTTGGTGTACAAAATCATGGAGGTTCAAAACAAGTTGGATTCAAACAACTTGGTCAAAAAAAAGTTGGGTTCAAACAACTTGGTCACAAGCAAGTTGGGTTCAAACAACTTGATCCTGGTGTTAAAATAGGAGTCCATGGAGTACAGGTTAATGAACGTGTTTGGTTTGAGGTGGAACTGCAGGGAGCTCAGGAAAATCGTGAAGCTGAGGTTGTTCAGGATAGTAACGATGATGCTGCAATGGCTCAAAGAAAGTTGGAGGACAAGCAACTTGAAGAAAAGACAAACACGGGCTGCTTGGTAAAGGAGCAGGAAAAGGTATACCTTGGTATAAAGGTGGGGGCAGACATTATGGTAACCGGAGTACCTGGTCAAAAGGGTGCAGAGGGTAATGTTGCTGAAAAGAAGAAAGTGAAGGAGTCTAAAGAAGCTAATCTTAGAAAATTACTGAAGTACAATGCCTGGTCAACAAGGTGGTCCCCGGTCCGAGGTTCTAGTACAAGGAAAAGGTGCTGAGTATCGGTTATGTTTAAGTATTACTCCTAAGGTGGAAATTGTTATATATTAGTAGTAAACTTAAATATATATTAGGGACTTAAGTGTACTTTTAATAAGATTAGGTGTTAGACATAAACTAGGATTAGGTAGCTTGGAGTGCAAGCCAAGGATGTTTCCTATTTGAATTAGGAAAGGTTTCTACCCCCTCATCTCTATAAATAGAGATGAGAGGGGATGCTAGTTTTATTCATTCTTCTTTCTCGTTGTAATAGCTTTATTAGGTTTATGATAAAGGTTTGGTACGAGGGTATATCGTGTGCATATTCTTGTCGTTTCTTTGTAGTATATCGTGCCTCTCGTGTTTGCTACGTGTGCTCGATACAACTCGCGATCTAGCGTTCCGCGATCGAGCTTCGGGTTGTTGGCGGTTTTGTCCAACAAATATCACTAATCACCATTTGCAAGACAACACGGCGAGCACTCTAAACATAAGCAAACTAATAAAATTCACAATTTATCATCAAAGAAGCCCAACATAAAAAAATAATCAACCAAACACAGATCAATATTATATCCATAAAAAACAACATAGCCTAGTAACACTTATCACTACGCTTATCAACCAAATCATAAAAAAAGAATAAAAAAAACGGAAAATAAAATTGAAGAAACACATACCAAATGCACTAGGTTTGATGAACAAGAACTTAGTGTTTCTGGAGTTGTTTCAGGATATTGACATTTAAAATCCATTGAATAAATCAATTTCTAGAAAATTGGAGTGATATGATTTGACAAAAAGGCTTAATTAGTTGAATAATTTTCCAGAAAATTCAATACACTCAGTAGATACATTACTGTTAGTCGAATAAATGGCCTGTTGATTTGCTCAGGTGGTCGGTTGAGAGGAGAATAAATGGGAGTGAAAATTGAAACTGGAAAAGTTATGCGACAAAAACACACATAAAAAGACAAAGAGTAAGACTTGACAGTACATACATTTGGTGTGATATTTGGGGTATTGTGTATAAAGGGGTAATTGCATATATCTTTATGAAAATCTCTATTCTCATGCTATTAAAATTAAGACTTACAAAATATAAAGCATATTATACAATACACAATGCACGATTAATGATCTTTTTTATCAATCTTAATTTTAAGACTTACAAGTCTTAAAGCTTAATGTACAAAATACAAAGCACTATTAATTTTATTGAAGACTACATCTATGAATTTAGACGTCATAATATTACTATGCATAACTCGTTGAACTGAGTTATTTCATCTTACGGACTCTTTGAAAAGATTTTATACACGAGATCACATCATAAAAAAAGCTTGTTGTCATACTGCTTAATAACTTTCTTGAATATTACAACATCATACTGGTGTAAATTGTCCCACTTGAACAAAAATGAGTTTATTACCACAAGCATCCTTTATTCGACTAGGATAGTGAAGTATGATATCAAAGCCTCATCAGAGGCTAGGCTTTATTATCAAACCAATATTCTATATACAGCATGGGCACCCCGAACACAAAAACGAGAAAAGAAGGCCACAACCACAAATGATGCCAACACAGAATCGAGAAGTTGGGGTGGTATACATATGGTGGCATCACACATTTGTCACAACTTTGCAACTCAACTAGGGTTGGATCAGTTGGAAAACCCCCTTGCCTCTCAACCGAGAGGTCAGAGGTTCGATCCTCACTCCCTATAAAAGGCCGGAGGTTCTTTCTACCTTTGGTAGAACTGGAAGCAGCCTCTCTACCTTAGGTAGGGGTAAGGCTGTCTACATCTTAACCTCCCCCATACACCGGAAACGGTATTGGGTACCCATAACCCGTGAAAGACGGTATTGGGCGTTACTTTACTTTTTTACTTTTTTGCAACTCAACTACCCACCATGCTTTGGACTTATGAGTGTAATTAAAAGATTTGTTTCTTATACATTGTCTCACATTGATTGGTGACTTAAATAAGGTAAGCTTATAAACTTAAATATGTTTTGATGACTTGTAAAATATAAAAAAGTTTAGATTCATATTTTCAAGAACGTAGAACATTTTTTTTTTTTTCTGTTTCTTATACAGCGTTTGGCACCTTTGGAGACGAACGAATTCTCATTATGTTCAAGAGCCTACATTCTCACAACAAATGACATTACAAAAAGTAGCTCATTAAGTTTATGTCTTACTTGTGAGAGTTATCTTTTACCGATGTGGCAACTACAATAATAGTTGGGGGCACTTCTGCTTGCTTGTGTAATAGTTTTCGGGATAATACTTTTAAAAAGCATTTTACTTGTCCAAAAATACTCTTCCGAATAAAAATAAAATACTTTTGTAAGCAATAATGTTAATACTTTTATCTTTATGTGAGTATTATTTACCCTTTCAAATTACACAAATGATCCCTGTGGGTTTGCCAAAATTGCATCCACTCTCTCTAGGATAAATTACATAAATGGTCCCTGTGAAATTTTCTTTTGTCACAAGTCAAAATTTTTTATCGAAAAAAGTTTGTTTCTTTTGTCATGAAAGAAATATTTTAGAAAAAAAGTTTTCCGATAAAAAAATTCCAAAAATAAAAAATATTTGAAAAAGAATTTCGAAAACAAAAAAAATGGGATTGTGGATGCAATTTTTTGCAAACGACATGGACCATTTATATAATTTACCTTAGGGACGGCGGATGCAATTTTCAAAAGTCCAAAGGGTAAAATGGTCATCACATGTTTAACTACTCACATAACGACAAAAGTGTCAACATTGGTACTCACAAAGAGTATTTTTTTGTTCCTTACTTAAAAAAGTATTTTTGGACAAGTATAAGGTTTTTTTAAAGTATTATCCCATAGTTTTCCAAAGTGGCATTTGTAAAACAGTAAAATGTATTTTTGATTGAAACTGTTTGTGATTAACATTGGTGAAGTTATTAAGATCTCACAAGTCCATGGCACTTTGGTTATCAACATTGGTGATACATTACAGGTTAATCAAATTGTATGCTAATATATAACTAGTTAAAGTTTCACACACCTTGACTCCTAACAACTTGATTATTGGTATTTTATGCTAGATCTTAAGGAATGGAAGGTACAAAAGTGCAGACTAACGAGTGTTGGGTCCCAATATTTACTGCCCCATGTGACAAAAATAAGACCATTGGCTGAGTTGGTGTGTGGCGCGAGAAGGGGTAGCTCGTTATAGAGAACTTATTTGCTTGCCTTTAGAATACCTCATATTGTTAAGCTCTACGAATATTACCAATCTTCCTTGATAAGCTCTACGAATATTATAACATCATATTGTTAGAGCTTTGCGACTTACAAGCCTAAATAGAAGATTTGTTTCTTCCAAATTGTCCCACATCGGTTGATGACTTAAATAAAAGTAAGTTTATTAACACAAACATCCATCATATGCTAAGATGATTCTTGACTTTCTTGAAACTATAAATAGTTTGTGTTTATAGGTTCAAGGAATTCGGAATGTTCTTTTTCGTTTTCTCTTATACTAGAAGGATAATCTGTTGGAAAATTGGTTGGCAAAAGTGACTTTTGACCAACTTGGACACAATTATCTATATGTATATGTCACATATATGAGTAATAGTTTGTAGGTTCGCGTTCTCCTCGAAGAGAGCTTCGCAATAAGCCTTTCTATGTCCAAAATAGAGTTGATGTGAATGAGATATCGGGTCTCAAAGTTAGGCATTCGGTACCATGCCTATAAAGGAAAAGTAGTTTATTTTTAATCCCACATCGGGTGAGTAAACTTAGATGGAGTCTATTGTGTATAATATAGGCCTAATTCCACAAGTTTCACACACATCAAATCAATAGTTATTATTATTGATTTCCAACATATGGAATACGCATCTCTTAAGATGAAATTCCTGGCAGTTTTGTTAAGTCCGACAGTACAACTTACTGTTTTGGCTGTTGTACCCTGGGAAACAGACGACGAATCTGTTTTAAGGGAAGCGTGTCAAACACGTGCCTCGGCTTTTAGTACTCCTTTGTTGATATTTATTTGATGATCAAGTAAGTCTTTTGACTATTTTATTATCGTTTATCTGCTTACATACTGTTTGTATTTAATTTTCTGTTATTTATTTACCGTTAATTTTATTTATTATAATTTAGATTTTATTTATAAAAGTGTAACCGTTTCCCTACAGTCTTAAAACAGATTCTGTGTAACAGAATTAAAACACTTTTATTAAATCTAATTATATAATTAACAGATTTTATACAAACTGTTTTTTCTGCTGAAACCAAGATTGAGTTTCTTTGAAAATCAGTTTAATAACTAACAGAATTTTAATTAATAGATTTGGTATAACAGATTTATAAACGATTTTTAAAACAGTTTATTGAATCAGTTTATATTGAAACCATGATGAGTTTATTTTCAAACTGATTTATTTAGTTTGTTTATTGCATGTGCTATTGTTTAAATCTGGATACTGAAACCAAGCTTGTGTTTCTTGGAATCATATTTGGTACAAGTTTACATAAACCATGTCGAGTTTATTAGATACCAAATTGTTTTAACAGTTTTTTAACTGTTTTTTGTGTTTAAATATTCACAAGTTAACTGATGGTAACATAATTTGTGACCCTAGTGAATCTTGCGAATGTAATTGGTGCGCCAGTTACTACATGGTTAAAATCATGATGAAATCAAATTCATTGAAACCAAGTGGAGTTTCTTTGAAACAAATCTCATAAAATACAAGTTGTTATTTTATTAGATTACTAGAACGTGTTTATTGAAACCAAGATGAGTTTGTTTGAAACAAAATCTGATAATATACAAGTTGTTATCATATTTTGTGGAAAAGTTTCTTTGACTTGTTTAGCTTATTTAAACCAGGTTGAGTTTAATTATAAACTAAATATAGTTCTTGAAACTTTATGCATTTGAAAGTAGATCTACAGAAACCTTGTTGAGTTTCTTTGAAAGAGTAAATCTACTTTGAAACCTTGTCGAGTTTCATTGTAGAATTATACCATGTGATGCAGATCTATTAAGATATTGTTAAAGAAGATTGACAAAATCATATTACAAATTTGTTTTTTGCTTAAAAACATTATGTAATATGCTTATATTGTTTAATTGTTTAATTGAAATACTGCTTAAAAGCGTGTTTTGTATACGATCTTACAAAACAATAGTGTTTAAACAAATTATGTTATCGTTTGTTAAAACACTTTGTGATATAAGAAGTTGTTAATTATTCCAAATTTAGTGTTACACTAATAACGGAATATTAACAGTAATGTTCGAATGTCAGTGAGTGACATCTGAAAAATTGGCCCCTAACTTGATGAAAGGGAGATACCATATCGAAAGTTATGTGTACGGTAGATGCTTTGTAAAGCATTCGTATTTTATGTGCCACAACTATGGGGTTAAAATGGCTTGAATGAAATGAAAATTGTTGCCAAGGCGGGATCCGACATTAGAAAATGGTGGATTAACACTAGGCGTCATGTCATGAGTATAATGATAATAGTTTGGTTAACTCTTTCAAAATAATGAAAATGGAGAGACGCAATCTATGGGCAACTCTATAACTGCTAATAGCAAGGGAAAAGAAATGTGATGTTGACATTCACATGTGGAAAGGATCTTAAGTGAACCAACACGTTGTATGTGCCTTGGATATTCGTAGAATCTTGTGCTGGATGGTTGCTTAATAAATTTGGCTTTATTTTTATTTTAATCAAATAAAATTGAGTTAATATTGAACAAAATTTTGGTCGGTACGGGTTATGCCCTTCATTAAATGTTTCCCAGGGTACAACGTTCTAACTGTTGCACAGTCGGACCTGACAAACTTGCCTGAAAAATCGCTGAAAAACTTGTGTGCTTCTGATCGAGAATTAAGCTTGCAGTGGAGCTTCGTTTATTCGGATATTAAACAATGAGGAATGGTTTATTTTATAGCGTAACACTGTCTTGGTCACCAAGACAATATATTGCTAAAAAAATAACACGATATGCAAATCTGTTAAATAAAAACCGTAATATGCATATCTTTTATTTACACAAAATATTTTCTCGTAAACTCTGTAACAAGTTTTAAATCTATTTCTTAAATAGATTTACAGAAAATTCTGGAAAAATGAAACACGAATCTGTAGCAAAAAGATACGCACGCATGCGAGGCTTCGGAGCTGCATTCGTGTCCGCAGGTCGCATGAGTTCAGAAGCTTCGAACCCATTTTGGCCCGAAATCACTGAAATGCACTTCATAGGTGTTGGAGTAAAAACCAACAAATCAATTTGAAGGTTCATATCAAGATTTCTATATAAACAAGGTTTCACTTGCTTTGTTTTGGAAGCGATGTGGGATATTCCCACTTTTCCATATTTTTGTGTTTCCCCACGTGCTCTCACTTTGAGACATCTCATTCATATTAACTCCATTTTGAACATACTTTAGCTCGTTAAAGCTCTATAGATGGGAACGCAAAGCTATCAAGAAATATAATATATATATATACCTATATTAAATAGTGTCCAAAATTTGCAAAACTCATTTTGCAAAACTACTTTCCAACAATCCCCTACATGAATGGAAATCGCCTAAAACATTACGAAAGTTTCGGTGAATTTTCTGCGGTTAAGTCTTGCATAGGATAGGTAGGTGTAACCCTTTGAACCTTCCATTGTGAGATGCACTTAGTCTATACCTAGATCCAGTGACGCGATGTCCTTGAACGCATCATCCATTTACGTAGACGACATTACACTTCACACAAGACTCTCCCTGACAATGTCAATCTATGGGCAACTCTATAACTGCTAATAGCAAGGGAAAAAAATGTGATGTTGACATTCACATGTGGAAAAGAGCTTAAGTGAACCAACACGTTGTATGTGCCAGAGATTCGTAGGAATCTTGTGTCTGGATGGTTGCTTAATAAATTTGGTTTTATTTTTATTTTAATCAAATAAAATTGAGTTAACATTGAACAAAATTTGTGTTCGATGCATCGGGTTATGCCATTCATTAAATGTTTAAGCTGAATCTATTTTTTTTAATAAAAATGACTATGAATTCAGCTTATTTGATCCTGTGAATGTATAGCATGGCCAACTCGGACATGTTAATTTTAACTCAATACATTGTTTAATTAAATAAACAAACACGGATTACAAAAGTAAAACTTATGTTGAAGCCAAATTGACAAGATTGTCTTTTCACTCGGTTGACCGAAAATTAACCGAACCCTTGATTCACATAGTTTTATGTGATTTGGAATCGATGCCTACTAAGGTAGCAATTAGGTACTTCATCGTAATTGTTGATGGTAGCACAAAATATTGCGACTTTTACTTACTTGAGAAAAGGATATGAACAAGATTGATCTATACAAATAAGTTAAGAATCAACTTATTATCGAAAACAAGGCGATTCGAAGTGATATTGGAGGTGAATATGTGTCTCCATTTCATGTATGTTCTAAACATGGAATAAGACATAAATTTATTGCTCCTTATACACACAAATATAATTGTTGATAGGAACGAACTGTGCCTTAAAGATATGGTTATGCCATGTTGTTAAAGTCATGGTTTAAGCCATGGCATGTGGGGGAAAGCGGTTTTATTGGCTACTTATCTTTTAGATAATTTGTGACCCTAGTGAATCTTGCGAATGTAATTGGTGCGCCAGCTACTAACATGGTTAAAAATCATGATGAAATTAGATTCATTGAAACCAAGTTGAGTTTCTTTGAAACAAATCTCATAAAATACAAGTTGTTATTTTATTAGATTACTAGAACGTGTTTATTGAAACCAAGATAAGTTTGTTTGAAACAAAATCTGATAATATACAATTTGTTATCATATTTTGTGGAAAAGTTTCTTTGACTTGTTTAGCTTATTTAAACCAGTTGAGTTAATTATAAACTAAATATAATTCTTGAAACTTTATGCATTTGAAAGTAGATCTATAGAAACCTTGTTGAGTTTCTTTGAAATAGTAAATCTATTTTGAAACCTTGTCGAGTTTCATTGTAGAATTATATACCATGTGATGCAGATCTATTAAGATATTGTTAAAGAAGATTGACAAAATCATATTACAAATTTGTTTTTGTTTAAAAACATTATGTAATATGCGATATTGTTTAATTGAAATACTTGTTTAAAAACGGTTTTGTATAATGGATCTTACAAAACAGTAGTGTTTAAACAAAATTTGATGTTATCGTGTTTGTTAAGAAACACTTTGTGATATAGCAAGTTGTTAATTATTCCAAATTTAGTGTTACACTAATAACGAAATATTAACAGAATGTTCGGAATGTCATGAGTGACATATAAAAAATCTGCTCCCGAACTTGATGAAAGGGAGACCGATACTCGAGTTATGTGTATGGTAGATGCTTTAAAGCATTCAGATTTTATGTGCCATAACTATGGGTTAAATGGAAGCTTGAATGAATGAAAATTGTTGCCTGGCGGGATCCGACATTAGAAAATGGTGGTAAAGTTGTCCATGATGAGAGGCAACCAAATGACGAAGTCCTTCATGATGAGAAACATCAAGATGATAATGTTGTTCGTGATAAGAGACAACAAAGGAGTTGATAATGATCTCCAAGATGAGAGACAAGATCAAACTGAGGAAGAAGAGGTTGAACCTAGAAGAAGCAAAAGTATGTTCAAAATGGAGTTAATATGAATGAGATATCGTGTCTCAAAGTGAGGCACGTGAAACACAAAATATGGAAAAGTGGGAGTATCCCACATCGCCCAAAACAAGAAGTGAAACCTTGTTTATATAGAAATCTTGATATGAACCTTCAAATTGATTTGTTGGTTTTACTCAACACCTACGTGCGGCGCTGCCGCTAAGTGTGCAGATTTCAGGATTACGGGCCAAAATGGGTTGAAGCTTCACGAACTCATGCGAACCTGCGGGACACGAATGCAGCTCCGGCCTCGCGATGCGTATATCTTTTGCTACAGATTAGTGTTTCATTTTTCCAGAAATTTTACGTAAATCTATTTAAGGAATAGATTTAAAACTTGTTAACATAGTTTACAGAAAATATTTTGTGTAAATAAAAGATATGCATATTACGGTTTTTATTTAACAGATTTGCATATCGTGTTATTTTTTAGCAATATACTGTCTTGGTGACCAAGACAATGTTACGTTATAAAATAAACCATTCCTCATTAGGTTTAATATCCGAATAAGCGAGCTGACAACGGCGGTTCGTTCGATCGATTAATACAAGTTTTTCTTTCAATTTTTTGGCAAGTTTGTCAGGTCCGACATTCGTGCAACGGTTAGAACGTTATTACCACAGGGAAAGCATACGGCGAATCTGTTTTAAAGGAATCGTGTTAAACCGAGCCTCTGTTCTCGCGACCTTTTACTTTGCTTTCTTTATAGTGTCTGTCTTCTACTTCTACTCCTTTACGTCTGCGTTTATTTACTGCTTTTACATTCGTATTTAATTATTGTAATCGATTTATTATTTTAATAAAAGTGTACACCGTTTCCCGATCTTAAAACGATTCGGTTTTAACCCGAATTTATTACACTTTGTTAAAAATCGGATTAATGATTAGCGGACTTTGATAACTTGTTTAGTCGAAACCTTGTTGAGTTTCTTTGGATATCGGTTTATATTAAGCAGTTTTATACATACAGTTTGGATTAGCAGATCTATAGCGTTTTTTAAGCAGGTTGTATTATCGGTTTTACGAAACCAAGATAGAATTTCTATTAAACTGATTTATTCGATCCATCAAAACCAAGCTAGAGTTTTGTTGAATCAGTTCTGGTACAAGTAGATACCATTTAAAACAGGTTTGTTTGCTCGTTTGTGTTTGATTTTGAGGATGACAAACACGACTACCCTCTGACTACTATGCGCATACCTGTGCGCTTTACCAACCACGGTTGTTAATCATCTTTGAGAAACGAGAGAAATTCAATGGGCGAATTTCAAGAGGTGGCAGAAGATGTTTTCTATCGACTACTTTGAACCTTGCGCGGTTCTTAAAAGAAAACCCGCTAACGTGGAACCTCTGCGAAGGTCAATCCTCTAATCAGCGGTACAGGCTGTTCAAGCCTTGGAAGCATGAAACATTGATTTTTGTGTCACAATATGTTGAATGGTTTGGTTGATTCTTTGTACAACGTGTCTTGCAAGACCAAGGCGCCAAACAATTATGGGAGTCATTGGAACGCAAGTACAAAAGCGAGGATCTTTGGTACAAAGAAGTTCGTGGTAGCTCGTTTTTGGATTACAAGATGGTTGATTCAAAGAATGTGATAAGTCAGGGGTTCAAAGATCTGCGAGGTTCTAGCTACACGAAATTCATCTGAGGGAATGACTTTGAGTGAAACTTTTCAAGTTCTTGCTATTATTGAAAAAGTTACCTCAGGTGGGTAGAATTCAAGAACTACTGAAGCATAAGCGAAGGAGATGAGTGTTGAAGACTTGGTTTTCGTCTTCGTATTGAAAGGACAACAAGGCGGCTCGAAAAACAAATATCGCTGATTCGCAAAGGCAAATATGGTTGAGCATGTTTAGTCATCTTGAAAGTCAATGTCAAAGCTAAAGGCAAGGAAAGAATGACAAAAAGGGCAAAGGGAAGTCTGAGTACCTTGCTCCTAAAGTGCAATTGTGAAAGCGAGTTCCAAGGGGTGTGTTTCAGCGTGACCCGCCGGTCACCGTCTTGCTAATGTAAGATGCCGAAGTGGGTGACTCCATGCCAGGCTAATATGGTGAATGAAGATGTGGACATGATTGCTATGGTGTCGATGTCATTGCCATGATCTCAAGTTAACCTGGTAGGTTCCAACAACGAGGGAATGGTAGGTGGATCTGGGGCTACCGTCATGTGTGTCTTGCGATAAGAGTATGTTTCCTCTTTCAGGCGGTTGATAGTGGAGAAAGGCGTACATGGGCAACTCTGCAACTGCTGAAATCAAAGGCGAAGGAGATGTAATCTTGAAGATGACATCCGAGAAAGAGCTCAAGTTGACTAATGTCTTGTATGTTCCGAGATGCAAGAATCTTGTGTCAGTTGGTTTGTTGAACAAGTTTGGTTTTAAGTCTTGTTTTGAGTCACGATAAGTTTGTTCTTTTTAAGAATCAAGTTTATGTTGGTAGGGGATATGCCCTGAATGGTATGTTTAAGCTCAATGTAATGGTTGTTAAGAATGATATCAATAAAATGAATTCTTACGCGCTTGATTGAGTCTTCTAATATGTGGCATGGCCGTCTTGGACATGTAAATTTTAATTCGATACGTCGTTTGATTAAATTTAATTGCATACCTAATTTCCATATTGACTCAAAATATAAATGTGAAACTTGTGTTGAAGCCAAACTTACAAGTGCATCTTTCAAATCGGTTGAGCGGCGAACCACTTGATATGATACACACCGACATATGTGATTTGAAATCACTACCCACAAAAGGTGGCAATAAGTACTTTATCACGTTTATTGATGATTGTACAAAGTATTGCTATGTTTACTTATTGAAAAGTAAAGATGAAGCTATAGACAAGTTTGTTCTATACAAAACCGAAGTTGAGAATCAACTTAGTAAGAAAATCAAGGTGGTCCGAAGTGATAGAGGAGGTGAATATGTGTCTCCATTCGTTGACCTATGTGCGAAACATGGAATTAGAACGATTCACAAGCTCCCTATTCCCTTCAAGCAGAACGGTATTAAAAGAAAGAACCGGTACCTTGAAAGAAATGGTTAATGCCATGTTGATAAGTTACGGTCTAAGCAGGACATGTGAAAACCATTTTAACGACTACTTATCTTTTAAATAAGATACCTCGTAAGGAAAAAGAAGAGACCCCTTATGAATTATGGATGGGAAGAAAGCCATCATATCGATACTTACGGTGTGGGGTGTCTAGCAAAGGTCGCTATACCAACTCCCAAGGCCCAGGATGGACCTAAATCGTGGATTGTATATTCATCGGATATGCTAGAATAGCAGTGCTTATCAGCTTCATCGTACATGATTCAAAAAATCCGGATATACAAAAGGGTACTTTAATGGAATCAAGGAATGCTTCATTCTTTGAAAATATATTTCCTTGTTTAACGAAGGAAGCGGAAGTTCATCTAGAATAGATGAAGAAGTTGTCAAAGATAAGAGACAACGAGATGATAATGATCTCAAGATGAGACAAAGATCAAATGGCTGAGAAGAAGAGGTTGAACCTAGAAGAAGCAAAAGGGCAAGAACCGAGAAATCGTTTGGACCGATTTTGTTTCTTTATGGTTGAAAATGAACCCACTTCATACCGAAGCGGTTACTTCCTCAGAAGGGCCTCAATGGAAAGAAACCATTAAAAGTGAATTAGATTCTATTTTACAAAATCATACTTGGGAGCTCGTGGATTTACCTCCAGGTTGTAAACCACTAGGCTATAAATGGATCTTCAAGAAGAAGATGAAAGCCGATGGCACCATTGACAAGTACAAAAAGATTAGTAATCAAAGGATTTGAACAGCGAGAAGGTCTTGATTACTTTGATACATATTCGCCAAGTGTTACTTGCCTGCGAATAACATCGATTAGGATGATACTTGCTATTGCCGCATTAAGAAATTTGGAAGTTCACCAAATGGATGTGAAAACGGCATTTCTAAACCGAGATTTAGAAGAAGAAATTTACATGAATCAACCTGAGGGTTTCATGGCTCTTGGACAAGAGAACAAAGTTTGTAGGCTTGTTAAGTCATTATATGGCTTAAAGCAAGCTCCCAAACAATGGCATCAAAATTTGACCATGCCATGCTAGAGAGTGGATTCAAAATTAATGAATGCGATAAATGTGTTTATGTCAAAGACACAAATAGTGGATATGTAATCTTGTGTTTATATGTTGATGATATGCTTATCGTTGGCGAAGAACGACAAGATGATCACATCTACTAAAGACATGTTGAAATCAAAGTTTGACATGAAGGATATGGGTTTGGTTGATGTGATCCTTGGAATAAAGATCATACGAACTCAGAATGGACTTGTGTTAAGTCAAGCACATTATGTGGACAAAATTCTTAATACTCATAATGCGGGGATTAGGCCTAGCTAGAACTCCAATTGACACCGGTAAGCATCTATCTAAAATAGAGGCTTAGGTGTTTGCCCAATTAGAGTATTCAAAATTATTGGCATGTTAATGTACTTAATGATTGGTGTACCCGAGGCCTGACTTAGCATATCTTTGTTAGCAGGCTAAGTAGGTATACTAGTAACCCAAGTTATGCACATTGGCGCTATGACTAGGGTACTTCATTATTTGAGATACTGATCGCGATTATGGACGTATTATGATCGATATCATTTGTCGAAGGATACAGTGATGCAAATTGGATATCTGACATACAGGATTCTAGATCGACTAGTGGATATGTGTTACACTAGGAGGATTGACTATATCTTGGAAGTCTTCCAAGCAAACTGATATAGCTAAGTCGCGATGGAATCCGAATTTATCGCGTTAGATAAATGCGGACAAGAGCGGAATAGCTACGTCAATTCGTATAGGACATACCAAGGTGGCCTAAACCGGTAACGGCCATTAGTATACATTGTGATAGTCAATCGGCAATTGGCAGAGCTCATAGCATAATGTATAATGGAAAGTCGAGACATATCCGTCGTCGACATAATTCGATACGACAACTACTCTCAACAGGAGTTATCTCAATTGACTATGTAAAGTCAAAGGATAACATCGCGGATCCGCTTACGAAAGGCTTAAGCAGAGAGTTAGTAAGTAAGTCGTCTAGAGGAATGGGACTAAAGCCCTTGAAGGAATGAGTTTCTATGAAGGAAAACCTAACCCTGAGTTATGGAGATCCCAAGAATCTGGGTTCAATAGGACAACCTAATCATAGAAATGTGGGGGAAGTCACGTCAATGTGGGGAGTTACTAAATATTGTAACTTTCCTAGTCCATTCCTACAACAAATGTGACTTGTTGAAAGGTTAAACATATGGCTTTAATGATTCAGGATGAAATCATAAAGCATAATGATTCAAGATGAAATCACCAAACATATGTTTTTAATGATTCAAGATGAAATCACCTATGTGAGAGAGAAGTGGGGTCGCTTAAAGGGAAATGTGGGGCGCAATTCCAAGAGCTCTTGCAGAACTAGGCTAGTGTTCATGACCATAACGAACACGACTATGAGGACTTGACATTGTCGGGGAGAGTCTTGTGTGAAGTGTAATGTCAGATCTCACGTAAATGGATGATGAGTTCAAGGACATCGCGTCTACTCAGATCTAGGAGACTAAGTGTATCTCACAAGGGAAGGTTCAAATGGTTACACCTACCTATCCTATGCAAGACTTAACCGCAGAAATTTCACCGAAACTTTCGTGTGTTTTCGACCGATTTCCATTCATGTGGGGGATTGTTGGAAAAGTAGTTTTGCAAAATGAGTTTTGCAAATTTTGGACACTATTTAATATAGGTATATGTTATATATATTTATATTTCTTGATAACTTTGCGTTCTCCTCGACGAGAGCTTCGCAACGAGCTAAAGTATGTTCAAAATGGAGTTAATATGAATGAGATATCGTGTCTCAAAGTGAGGCACGTGAAACACAAAATATGGAAAAGTGGGAGTATCCCACATCGCCCAAAACAAGAAGTGAAACCTTGTTTATATAGAAATCTTGATATGAACCTTCAAATTGATTTGTTGGTTTTACTCCAACACCTACGTGGCGCTGCGTAGCAGGTGGGGAATTTCGGATTTCGGGCCAAAATGGGTTGAAGCTTAGAACTCATGCGAACCTGGGACACGGATGGACTCCAGAAGCCTCGCATGCGTGCGTATCTTTGCTACTGATTAGTGTTTCATTTTTCCAGAATTTTACGTAAATCTATTTAAGGAATAGATTTAAAACTTGTTAGCGAGTTTGAAAATATTTTGTGTAAATAAAAGATATGCATACGGTTTTATTTAACAGATTTGCATATCGTGTTATTTTTAGCAATATCTGTCTTGGTGACCAAGACAATGTTACATATAAAATAAACCATTCCTTATTAGTTTTAATATCCGAATAAACGAGCTCCACTGCAGCATTCGTTCGATCGAAGCACACAAGTTTTTCGTGATTTTTGGCGAGTTTGAACAGGTCCGACTGCGGTACAGCAGTTAGAGCGTTATTACCACGGGAAAGCGGCGATCTGTTTTAAAGGGAATCGTGTTAAACACGAGCCTCGTTCACGACCTTTCTTGCTTTCTTTATAGTGTCTTCTACTTCTACTCCTTTCTGTGCGTTTATTCTTGTTTTACATTCTGGTATTTAATTATTGTAATCTGATTTATTATTTTAATAAAAAGTGTACACCGTTTCCCACAGTTCTGTTAAACTTTGTCACCAAGTTTTATTAATAAAATCTAAATAAATAAAATTAACAGTAAATAAATAACAGAAAATTAAATACAAACAGAATATAAGCAGATAAACGATAATTAAATAAAATAATAAAATAGTCAAAAGACTTACTTGATCACCAAAATAAAGATCAACAAAGAAGCACTAAAAGCCGAGGCACGTGTTTGACACGCTTCCCTTTAAAACAGATTACGTAGTCTGTTTCCCAGGGTACAACAGCCAAAACAGATAAGTTGTACTGCTCGGACTTAACTAAATGCCGGAATTTCATCTTAAGAGATCATTATTCCATATGTTGGAAATCAATAATAACTATTGATTTGATGTGTGTGAAACTTGTGGAATTAGGGCCTCTATTTATACACAATAGACTCCTTCTAAGTTTACTCATCCCACCGATGTGGGATTGAAAATAAACTACTTTTCTCTTTAAGCATGAATACCGAATGCAACTTTGAGACCCGATATCTTATTCACATCAACTCTATTTTGGACACATAAAGGCTTAGTGCGAAGCTCTCTTCGAGGAGAATCTTGAACCTACAAACTATTTCTCATATATGTGACATATACATATAGATAATTGTGTCCAAAGTTGGTCAAAAGTCACTTTTGCCAACCAATTTTCCAACAATCCCCCACATGAATGGAGATCGGTCGTAATACATAAAAATTACGATGAAATTCCAATAGTTGAATCTTGCAAAGGATAGGTAGGTGTGACCCTTTGAACCTTCCCTTGTGAGATGCACTTAGTCTCCTAGATCCGAGTAGACGCGATGTCCTTGAACTCAGCCTCTGTTTACGTAGACGACAATACATTTCACACAAGACTCTCCCTAACATTGTTAAGCCCTCGTAGTCATGTTCATTATGGTCCTGAACATTTGCCTGGTTCTGCAAGAGCTCTTAGGATTTGCGCCCCCACAATTCCCTTCAAAGCGACCCCACTTCTCTCTCACATAGGTGATTTCATCTTGAATCATTAAAAACATATGTTTTGTGATTTCATCTCGAATCATTATGCTTTGTGATTTCATCTTGAATCATTAAAGCCATATGTTTAACCTCTCAACAAGTAACATTTGTTATAGGAATGGACTAGGAAGTTACAATGTTAGTAACTCCCTATATTGACGTGACTTCCCCATTTATATGATTAGGTTGTCCTATTGAACCCGGATCTTGGGATCTCGGTCAAGCTGGGGTTAGGTTTTCCTTCATATAAACTCATTCCTTTAAGGGCTTTAGTCCCATTCCTTTAGGCGACTTACTAACTAACTCTCTGCTTAAGCCTTTCGTAAGCGGATCTGCGATGTTATCCATTGACTTTACGTAGTCAATCGTGATAACTCTAGTTGAGAGTCGCACCAATCAACGTCTATGATGGATATGTCTCGACTTACCGTTTTACAATGTGATATGAGCTCTGTCAATTTCCAATTGACTATCACACTTTATATAGATGGTCGTTACCGGTTTCCGCCATCTTGGTATGTCCTTTACGAATTAACGCAGATATCCGCATATTCTATAAATTTATCTCAAATGATAAATTCAAATTCCATCATAGATTTAGCTATAAAAGTCTGTTTGAAATACTTTCAAGATTTCCAAGACACGACTTCCCACGTGAGTCAATACATCACGCTCTAGTGGATCTAAATTCTTTTATGTAAGAATCCATATTTGCATTACTCTATCATTAGATAGCAGTTGGATATCTTCCAAAATGCAATATCGTAAGTATCATAGTACTTGTGTAATACTATTCAAATGGTCATCACTTGAATTACTGGTATATTTACTTAACTTGATTATAACTTCTAAATCAAGTCTTACACGTCATTAGACATAAGACGCGTAATATTCTTTGAGTATTCAAAATAGGCAACACCTCTACCTCTATTATAACGAGATTTAAAAGATGTCATTGGAGTTCGCTAGGCGGAATCCCCATTGAACCTCTCAAGAATATTGTCCTTATAGTGTTTTTCACTTCAAAACAAATCCATTTGGTTTCATATGATCTTAGTTCCAAGAACCATATCGGCGACCAATGTAGTTCATGCCAAATCTTGACTCCAACATTTCATTAGTGGATTTGATCATCTTGTTATCACTTTCAGTGATAAGTATACCATCTATGTATAGACACATGATTACATATATACCGTAATTATTTCTTTCCACAAACATCCATTATTTTTAAATCCACGTTAGACATGACGTGAAAAAAAAATTGATGTCATTGTTTGGGAGCTTGATTTAAGCCATATAATGACTTAACAAGCCTACAAACTTTGTTCTCTTGTCCAGAAGCCATGAAACCCTCGGTTTGGTTCATGTAGATTTCTTCTTCTAAATCTCCATTTAGAAATGCCGTTTTCACATCCATTTGGTGAACTTCTAAATTTCTTAAAGCGGCAATAGCAAGTATCATCCTAATCGAGGTTATTCGCGTAACAAGCGAATATGTATCAAAGTAATCAAGACCTTCTCGTTGTCTAAATCCTTTGATTACTAATCTTGCTTTATACTTGTCAATGGTGCCATCGGCTTTCATCTTCTTCTTGAAGATCCATTTATAGCCTAGTGGTTTACAACCAAGAGGTAAATCCATGAGCTCCCAAATATGATTTTGTAAAATAGAATCTATTTCACTTTTAATGGCTTCTTCCCATTGAGGCCCTTCTGAGGAAGTAACCGCCTCTCGATATGAAGTAGGTTCATTTTCAACCATAAAAGAAACAAAATTGGGTCCAAACGATTTCTCGGTTCTTGCACTTTTGCTTCTTCTAGGTTCAACCTCTTCTTCCTCAGTTTGATCTTGTCTCTCATCTTGGAGATCATTATCAACTCCTTTGTTGTCTCTTATCACGAACAACATTATCATCTTGATGTTTCTCATCATGAAGGACTTCGTCATTTGGTTGCCTCTCATCATGGACAACTTTACCAACAAGCCTAGATGAACATCCATTCTCCTCTAATAATCAAGGAAACACGGTTTCATACAATGAAAGTTTTCCTTGATTCGGTTATCGTATCTTTGTGTATATTTATCATTTCCGAATCACATACAAAGAAATGATAAGCACATCTGTTATGAGCATATCCAAAATTATGCAAACCACAGTTTTAGGTCCAATATTTTGAACCTTGGGTGTCAATACAGATAGACACCCCCCACATTCGTAAGTACTTATAGGATGGTTTTCTTCCCATCCATAGTTCATAAAAACTATCTTCTTTTCCTTACAGGGGATCTTATCTAAAAGATAAGTAGCCAATAAAACCGTTTTCCCCCACATGCCATGGCTTAAACCATGACTTTAACAACATGGCATAACCATATCTTTAAGGCACAGTTCTTTCCTATCAACAATTATGTTGTGGCGTATAAGGAGCAATAAATTTATGTCTTATTCCATGTTTAGAACATACATGAAATGGAGACACATATTCACCTCCAATATCACTTTTCGAACGCCTTGTTTTCGATAAAAAGTTGATTCTTAACTTATTTGTATAGATCAATCTTGTCTATATCCTTACTCTCAAGTAAGTAAAAGTCGCAATATTTTGTGCTACCATCAACAATTACGATGAAGTACCTAATTGCTACCTTAGTAGGCATCGATTCCAAATCACATAAAACTATGTGAATCAAGGGTTCGGTTAATATACGGTCAACCGAGTGAAAAGACAAGCTTGTCAATTTGGCTTCAACATAAGTTTTTCTTTTGTAATCCGTGTTCGTTTATTTAATTAAACAACTTATTGAGTTAAATTAACATGTCCGAGTTGGCCAAGCTATATATTCACATGATCAAATAAGCTGAATTCATAGTCATTTTTATTAAAAAAAATAGATCCAGCTTAAACATTTAATGAAGGGCATAACCCGTACCGACCAAAATTTTGTTCAATGTTAACTCAATTTTATTTGATTAAAATAAAAATAAAGCCAAATTTATTAAGCAACCATCCAGACACAAGATTCCTACGAATCTCTGGCACATACAACGTGTTGGTTCACTTAAGCTCTTTTCCACATGTGAATGTCAACATCACATTTTTTCCCTTCTATTAGCGGTTATAGAGTTGCCCATTGATTGCATCTCTCCATTTTCTGCTACTTTGAAAGAGTTAACCAAACTCTTATCATTATACTCATGACATGATGCCCAAGTGTTAATCCACCATTTTCTAATGTCGGATCCCGCCTTGGCAACAATTTTCATTTCATTCAAGCCATTTAACCCATAGTTATGGCACATAAAATCTGAATCCTTTAAAGCATCTACCGTACACATAACTCGAGTATCGGTCTCCCTTTCATCAAGTTCATGAGCAGATTTTTTAGATGTCACTCATGACATTCCGAACATTCTGTTAATATTTCGTTATTAGTGTAACACTAAATTTGGAATAATTAACAATTTGCTATATCACAAAGTGTTTCTTAACAAACACGATAACATCAAATTTTGTTTAAAACACTACTGTTTTGTAAGATCCATTATACAAAACCGTTTTTAAACAAGTATTTCAATTAAACAATATCGCATATTACATAATGTTTTTAAACAAAAACAAATTTGTAATATGATTTTGTCAATCTTCTTTAACAATATCTTAATAGATCTGCATCACATGGTATATAATTCTACAATGAAACTCGACAAGGTTTCAAAATAGATTTACTCTTTCAAAGAAACTCAACAAGGTTTCTATAGATCTACTTTCAAATGCATAAAGTTTCAAGAATTATATTAAGTTTATAATTAACTCAACCTGGTTTAAATAAGCTAAACAAGTCAAAGAAACTTTTCCACAAAATATGATAACAACTTGTATATTATCAGATTTTGTTTCAAACAAACTCATCTTGGTTTCAATAAACACGTTCTAGTAATCTAATAAAATAACAACTTGTATTTTATGAGATTTGTTTCAAAGAAACTCCACTTGGTTTCAATGAATCTAATTTCATCATGATTTTTAACCATGTTAGTAACTGGCGCACCAATTACATTCGCAAGATTCACTAGGGTCACAAATTATGTTACCATCAGTTAACTTGTGAATATTTAAACACAAAAAACAGTTAAAACAATATGGTATCTAATAAACTCGACATGGTTTATGTAAACTTGTACCAAATATGATTCCGAGAAACACAAGCTTGGTTTCAGTATCCAGATTTAAATAATAACACATGCAATAAACAAACTAAATAAATCAGTTTGAAAAGAAACTCATCATGGTTTCAATATAAACTGATTCAATAAACTGTTTTAAAAATCGTTTATAAATCTGTTATACCAAATCTGTTAATTAAAATTCTGTTTAGTTATAAAATGCTGATTTTCAAATAAACACAATCTAGGTTTCAGCAGAAAACAGTTTGTATAAATTTAATTAAAATAAATCAGATTTTAATAAAAAGTATTTTAATTCTGTTAAACAGAATCTGTTTTAAGACTGTAGGGAAACGGTTACACTTTTATTAATAAAATCTAAATAAATAAAATTAACAGTAAATAAATAACAGAAAATTAAATACAAACAGAATGTAAGCAGATAAACGATAATTAAATAAAATAATAAAATAGTCAAAAGACTTACTTGATCACCAAAATAAAGATCAACAAAGAAGCACTAAAAGCCGAGGCACGTGTTTGACACGCTTCCTTTAAAACAGATTCGCCGTCCAGGAATTTCATCTTAAAAGATGCGTATTCCATATGTTGGAAATCAATAATAACTATTGATTTGATGTGTGAAAACTTGTGGAATTAGGGCCTCTATTTATACACAATAGACTCCCTCTAAGTTTACTCATCCCACCGATGTGGGATTGAAAATAAACTACTTTTCCCCTATAGGCATGGTACCGAATGCCTAACTTTGAGACCCGATATCTCATTCACATCAACTCTATTTTGGACACATAAAGGCTTAGTGCGAAGCTCTCTTCGAGGAGAACGCGAACCTACAAACTATTACTCATATATGTGACATATACATATAGATAATTGTGTCCAAAGTTGGTCAAAAGTCACTTTTGCCAACCAATTTTTCAACAATCCCCCACATGAATGGAGATCGGTCGTAATACACAAAAATTACGATGAAATTCCAATAGTTGAATCTTGCAAAGGATAGGTAGGTGTGACCCTTTGAACCTTCCCTTGTGAGATGCACTTAGTCTCCTAGATCCGAGTAGACGCGATGTCCTTGAACTTCGGCCTCTGTTTACGTATACGACAATACATTTCACACAAGACTCTCCCTAACATTGTTAAGCCCTCATAGTCATGTTCGTTATGGTCCTGAACATTTGCCTGGTTCTGCAAGAGCTCTTAGGATTTGCGCCCCCCACAATTCCCTTCAAAGCGACCCCACTTCTCTCTCACATAGGTGATTTCATCTTGAATCATTAAAAACATATGTTTTGTGATTTCATCTCGAATGGATTCCGGCCTAGCTAGAACTCCAATGACATCTTTTAAATCTCGTTATAATAGAGGTAGATGTGTTGCCTATTTTGAATACTCAGAGAATATTGGGCGTCTTATGTGTCTAATGACGTGTGTAAGACTTGATTTAGAAGTTATAATCAAGTTAAGTAAATATACCAGTAATTCAAGTGATGACCATTTGAATAGTATTACACAAGTACTATGATACTTACGATATTGCATTTTGGAAGATATCCAACTGCTATCTAATGATAGAGTAATGCAAATATGGATTCTTACATAAAGGAATCTAGATCCACTAGAAATGCGGATGTATTGACTCTACGTGGGAAGCTGTGTCTTGGAAATCTTGAAAGTATTTCAAACGGACTTTTATAGCTAAATCTATGGTGGAATTTGAATTTATCATTTGAGATAAATTTATAGAATATCTTGGATATTGCTTTAATTCGTAGAGGACATACCAAGATGGCATAAACCGGTAACGCCCATCTATATAAAGTGTGATAGTCAATTGGAAATTGACAGAGCTCATATCACAATGTAAAATGGTAAGTCGAGACATATACATCATAGACGTTGATTGGTGCGACAACTACTCTCAACTAGAGTTATCACGATTGACTACGTAAATTCAATGGATAACATCGCGGATCCGCTTACGAAAGGCTTAAGCAGAGTTAGTTAGTAGTAAGTCGTCTAAAGAAATGGGACTAAAGCCCTTAAAGGAATGAGTTTATATGAAGGAAAACCTAACCCGTGATTGGAGATCCCAAGATCTGGGTTCAATAGGACAACCTAATCATAGAAATGTGGGGAAGTCACGTCAATATGGGGGAGTTACTTAACATTGTCACTTCCTAGTCCATTCCTATAACAAATGTGACTTGTTGAGAGGTTAAACATATGGCTTTAATGATTCAGGATGAAATCACAAAGCATAATGATTCGAGATAAAATCACAAAACATATGTTTTTAATGATTCAAGATGAAATCATATGTGAGAGAGAGTGGGGTCGCTTTTGGGAATTGGGGGGGCGAAATCTAAGAGCTCTTGCAGAACAGGAAATGTTCGGGACCATAATGAACAGGACTATGAGGGCTTAACAATGTTAGGGAGAGTCTTGTGTGAAATGTATTGTCGTCTACGTAAACAGAGGCTGAGTTCAAGGACATCGCGTCTACTCGGATCTAGGAGACTAAGTGCATCTCACAAGGGAAGGTTCAAAGGGTCACACCTACCTATCCTTTGCAAGATTCAACTATTGGAATTTCATCGTAATTTTTGTGTATTACGACCGATCTCCATTCATGTGGGGGATTGTTGGAAAATTGGTTGGCAAAAGTGACTTTTGACCAACTTGGACACAATTATCTATATGTATATGTCACATATATGAGTAATAGTTTGTAGGTTCGCGTTCTCCTCGAAGAGAGCTTCGCAATAAGCCTTTCTATGTCCAAAATAGATTTGATGTGAATGAGATATCGGGTCTCAAAGTTAGGCATTCGGTACCATGCCTATAAAGGAAAAGTAGTTTATTTTTAATCCCACATCGGTGGGATGAGTAAACTTAGATGGAGTCTATTGTGTATAAATAGAGGCCCTAATTCCACAAGTTTCACACACATCAAATCAATAGTTATTATTGATTTCCAACATATGGAATACGCATCTCTTAAGATGAAATTCCTGGCATTTGTTAAGTCCGACAGACAACTTACTGTTTGGCTGTTGTACCTTGGGAAACAGACGACGAATCTGTTTTAAGGGAAGCGTGTCAAACACGTGCCTCGGCTTTTAGTACTCCTTTGTTGATATTTATTTGATGATCAAGTAAGTCTTTTGACTATTTTATTATCTTATTTAATTATCGTTTATCTGCTTACATTCTGTTTGTATTTAATTTTCTGTTATTTATTTACCGTTAATTTTATTTATTATAATTTAGATTTTATTTATAAAAGTGTAACCGTTTCCCTACATAATCGCGTAAAGCGACGGTTTATAGCGGTAAATAAATATACTTAAGAACTTGTGTTTTGGTGTGACCTTTAAAGCAAAACTTAAGAGAAAGTTTAAAAATTAACCAATATTTAAACTATTAATTTAAAGTGAATATTGCTATCATTTTTAATCAAATGTATTTTTAAAACTTTTCATTTAAACCGAATGAATTATTATCAGTAAAACTTCTCATTTTTAATCAAGGGTAAGTTTAATAAGGTGTATTAATGGATATTTTAGACAAAACATTTTACTCAATTTTAAGTCATTTTAAGTTACAATAATATGTTTAAACTGTTTATAAATAGTAGAGATATAGTTATTACAGGTTAACGATTTCTTGAAAAGATTTCATAGTTTGTGTTTATAATACGTCATTAACGTTTTCGTTTTTGTTTTTTTTAATATAGTTATATCACAGTTTATTTTGGTTGAAAATTCCAACCTAACTTTTTATTAAAATCACGTTGGTTTATTTTTATTCAAGCATGTCTATTCAATAAATAGACATGCTTCAATAATAAAATTTCCATTGATACTTCTATTTTGTACTTTTCTCTCTATCGTTGTTATTTTGAGTCACACACTTCCTTCTCTTAAAGAGATTATGATTAAAAAAAACAAAACAATAGAACAAAAAAAACAAACGATATTAAGCTATAGAACTCGATGCATTTTAAGAACCCGTTTGGTTTTAAAGTATAGAATAAAAGAATGGAATCAATGTGGCTCCACATCTAAAAAACAAGTTTAGTTTATGGTTTGGCTAACAAAAACCGAATGAACTTATCAAAAGGTGGGATTCACTTTCTTTTTTGGTAGCGAAACTACAAACCAATAGACTACACTCGTTGAAACTTGGACTCGAGTCTAATTATTGTATACCAAAGATTTACCTAAAGGCCAACTCATATGGTAACATAGCAAAAGTAAGGTGTCTTAGTTGTAGAAAAATTTTCTTGTTCGTATTTAAATTTTTTGAGAATTGAATGGTTTTTCTTCTGTAAAGAAGAGTTGTCAATTTTGAAAACTCGTTTAATTTGAGTTTTTTTCTTTTTTTCCTTTTTTAGAGATTAACTCGGCTTGCGACGGTGGCGGAGACGGTGGGGTGGAGGATGCAATGAGTTATAATTTTGTATGTTTTTTTTTATAAAGATCCTGTCTTTTTTTTTATTGAGAAACGAATGAGAAAGAAAAAAGTAAGAAGGGTAAAATGAGTTTTTCAAATTTTTAGTTAAAATTTAGAAAATGAAAATTTTGTTTTTTCTTCAAATTATTGAAAAGAAGTATGACTAAATGGATTTTCAATTTTTTCATTTTCAGATGATTTAAAAAAAAAAATATTTTATGAAGTATCTCTCTAACTTTTCTAAAATAATCCAAGTGATTTTCACGAAATCGTTTGAGTCGTCCATTTATGACATAAATGACATAAAGATTAAGGGCCTGTTTGGTAGGGGCTTTTTGGGGAGATGTTAGATTTTTATTTCAAAAATAATCTCCTCTAAAATAAGTAGCTTTGTTTGGATACATTAACTTCAAGCTTTTACTTCAAACAAATAGCTTATAAATAAAAAGATGATTCATGAAGTTTTTTTAACATCTTGGAGCTGTTAAAACTTAAAATTACTTATATACCCTTCAAACATTTGCTTACAATTATAGATATGTCTTTTTATGTCATTTTACATGTTATAATTACATTTAAGAGCTAACTTACCAAATACTTTTATTTAAAAAAAATATACAGCTTACTCATATTAACAGCTTAGCAGTTTACAGCTTACAGCTAGTTTTGTCAAACATACCCAAAGCCGCAAACAACCGTGTTGCCGTATTATTTTTATTTATACTTATTGAAATTTTCATTTTCGGTACTCACATTCGTAAAATTATTAAGACCTCACAAGTCACAAGTCATGCTCACTTTTTTTGTGTAAAAGGGCTAGCAGCGCAGCTTGTTGCTCGTTTACCTTGCACCTTTATATAAATCGAAAGAACATACTAAGATGCTCACTCCTTTTTTTGTGAAATAGTTTCCAATAATATCATATCATTTATTGGAGTAGCATGGCATCAGTTACATGCTTCTCCTTTCTTGTGTAATAGTTTTCCAAATTGACATTTGTAAAGTAGTAAAAGAGTATTTTTGATTGGATGTGTTTGTGATTAACATTGGTGAAATTATTTACATCTTGTAAATCCATGGTTCTTTGGTTATCAACATTGGCGATATATTACAGGCAGAGGCGCAGAGCCGTTCATGAGGGTGGGCAAGATGAGCGATCGCTAAGGGCTAAAAGAAATTTTTTATTTTACGCAAATTCTACTGTTCTAAAAAGATTGTTGAAAACATAGTAAAACCTAATGAGGGATAGGCTTTATTATGTTACCAATATTCAATATGTTGGAAATTAATATACAGTGATGTTAATTTCATATAAGAGGTTGAACATTTTTAAAGAAAATAAGTTGATAGTCAAGTTAATTATAAGTTTGTTTTATGAGTTTGACTAAGCAGATTTGAATTAATTTGAATAAAGAGTATGGTGGGGGTAATATATGTTTACATGCATTCTCTAACGCCTAGGTACAAGTCTATCTTGCTTGGATTGACTAGTTCAAAAGACATGGGTTGAGCATGCTTGTAAACAGTTGGGGTAGCTCGAAGAATAAGGGAAGTGGAGTGATTCATGGGATGTGAGATCATGGGAAAAAAACTGACTTGATAATGCATTCAAATCAGTGTGTCTACATCTATAAATAGAGATCATGCACTCTATAATGAATACACTAAGAACTATCATCTCTTATATCTTAGTTACTTCACATACTCTTCAGAATAATTTTCTTCCTCTACAAACCTATTGTGCATTACGGGATATTGTTTCGCTTACAATAAACCGTTAGAAGCTGCATCAATCCGGGGTGTACGGTACGTAGGCTCGAAGCGAACAAACGGGCTCCGTAGAAACCTTAAAAGGACAAAGAAGTTCTTCTTGTGCAGTTTCTGTTTGCTGTCCTTTAGGGTGTTTGTTTACTGTTATTCAGAGGCGGTTTTTGGGTCATTTCGGGCTGTTTTGGTACTGTATTTCTGGTGCTCTATTAGAGGTTGCTGGTCTTAGTTATTATATTCAACAATCTTTTAAGGTTTCTAGTTTTGCAATGGACGCTGGAGCATCATCATCAAACCTTCGTATCATGAACCAGGAGTTTGTCAAGTTGGACAAATTTGACGGGTGTAACTACACCCGAGGGTGACAAGATGAAATTCTTGTTGATCGTTCTCAAGATCTTCTATGTTCTTGATCCGTTTCTGGCTCCGATTCCTGCTGATCCTGTTCCCGCTGAAGGACAAGAGGTCAACAAGAATCAAATTCTCGAGTTGGAGAAGCAAAGAATGATTCGTAAGGAAGATGAGACCTTATGTTGTGGTCACATCAAGAACTCCCTCTCGGACAGGCTATACGATGTCTATGCTCCAATCACGATCCGAAAGTTATGGAGTGCCTTGGAGTTTAAGTACAAGCAACAGGAGGAAGGTACTAATAGATATCTTATTTCTAAATTCTTCAATTTCCAAATGGTTAACGAGAAACCTATTTTGGAGCAAGTGCATGAACTCCAAATTCTCGTTAACAAGTTGAATGTGCTTTCTATTCCTATTCCTGAAATGCTACAAGTTGGAGCTATTGTGTCAAAGTTACCACCTTCTTGGAATGACATTTCGAAGAAGTTGATAAATAAGAAAGACGATTACTCGTTGGATGATCTCTTGAAGCATCTTCGCATTGAGGAAGAAGCTAGGAATAGAGATAAACGAGTGAATCATGGGTCCACTGTTCATCATGTGCAAGTCGGAAACTCTTCGAAGAGAGCTTCTCGAAACGGTCCAACGAAAGTCAACTTGGGGGTGAAGCATGACAAATTCAAGAAGACCGGACCATCAAAGAGAACCGGAAAATGCCATGTTTGTGGAGACACTGGTCATTACGCACGTGAGTGCAAGTTGAGGAAGTCCGGAAATGATGATGTTAATGTGGTGGATGGTGAAATTGCGGATCGTGTGGCTCATGTTCATCTCGATGAAGATAACTTCGTGGCATGATAACTTTAATAGTTTCTGGTTTTCTAGCTTGTTTTATGTTTGAGCATGGCGGCTAGCGCTTTTGAATAATTAAGTGGCTTTGTTCTAGTTTTTTCTAATTCTAGCGTAGTCGTCTTTATTTCGAGTGTAATCTGTTTTATTTTAGTATGATAGTCTGTTTATCAAAGCTATATATATGTTACTAAACATATGTTGAATATTTAAGTGCTTTTGACTATACTAAAATTTTGAGATTTAAGAAATATATTACAATGAACCATTGTTAAAACAGAGTGTTAGAAATACTCTTTGAGGAACAAAGACAAACTGTGCTAGAAACCATTTGACCTATTAAATTATTGATGAACTAATCACATGTTGGAGTGATGTATCTATCAGAAATCATTTTCAAATTGTTATGTGATCAAAAGTTGAGATTTTAACTGACGAAATCTTGAGAGCAGTAAACATTTAGAGTACAAATAATTTATTATGTGACACTAATAAATTGAATTATATGATAGTTGTACAAAAGGTTAAGTTAGCAACCATTTGTATAAGGATTGTAGTAGTTGGCTTATTGTACATAAAGAGTAGATTAGTGTATGTGTGTAACAGTGATATGAAATTCATAAACGGGCATATTTGGCTGACTTGGTATGCAACTTAAGTTGAAACCGTTAACCTATGATTCCGAATTATGGACCTTCAACGTGATCATGGCGATCACCTTGATCACGACTTTGGTCTAGAATTTCATGGCAGTATAGTACACATATAAAGAGTCTACTAAGCATTGCCACTTATAGTAAGCAATCGGATTTATTCGTGAAGGAATAAATTGTTATCATATTAATCGAACAAGTATTTCGTTGAAATCGAAAGTCGGTGCTCTAAATTGTTTGAAATTCACACAATGGTGGATTAATATAATCAGAATAAATGTGTTGTTTTTGGATAAGCAAAAGCACATGAGTATGTAAAATTGTGAACTAGTGTGTCAGTGTGTGTATAGTCAAGTTGTGACAATATGAAAAGAGCAAATTAGATTAGAGATCTAACTGCATAATATTCCTTTGTGTTGGAATATTTAGAGAAAATTGAGATGGTACCATTATAGACAAGTTTTCAAGTGATCTAGAAACTTGAGTTTGATGCTACTATGTCTCTGACGAGAGACCTAGTGAGTATGTATGATGGAAACCGATAAGAGTGAAGTGACTTGTCGGGCATATCCTATTAAATCTCTGACGAGAGATTTATTGAGGATTACTAGAGACATGGGTTTGAAACCAAATGTGAATCGGTTGGTGATGGAAACCCGACTTGATTGTAGAGCTCCTACATTACAAGTTTAATGGGTAATAACGAAGTCATTAATCGATAGAAGGTACTATCGACCTAATTAGCCCATGTATAGTAAAGATAGTACGTCGTTGACGAGGTGTAGGTTGAGGTAAAACCTCTTAACTAAGCTTTAGAGGCGTCTTAGCAACGAGGACGATAGAGAAGCTTAGCCTATATGACCTAGAGGTGGTGCCGCCTCAAATAGAGAGTTATGGTTTCTCTCTTAGAGGGTTATGAAAGGGATTTAGCGCATGGCCATATTCGCGCGTAGTAAATTGAGAGTGCACAATATAATAATGGAAGTGCGTATGTATTCGCCGGTAAGGTCAAAAGGTTTTGGTTTAATCTTCGGACACCATTATCTTGAGGTTCGTGGTTTAATCTTTGGACACCATTGAATCAATCTTACTTTGTGTATGCATATCTAACGAGGTTTAATCTTCGTGACACCTTGTAGCACAACATGTTCGAGTGAGTAGAGGAACTGTTCAACCTGGTGGGGGATTGTTGGAAATTAATATACAGTGATGTTAATTTCATATAAGAGGTTGAACATTTTTAAAGAAAATAAGTTGATAGTCAAGTTAATTATAAGTTTGTTTTATGAGTTTGACTAAGCAGATTTGAATTAATTTGAATAAAGAGTATGGTGGGGGTAATATATGTTTACATGCATTCTCTAACGCCTAGGTACAAGTCTATCTTGCTTGGATTGACTAGTTCAAAAGACATGGGTTGAGCATGCTTGTAAACAGTTGGGGTAGCTCGAAGAATAAGGGAAGTGGAGTGATTCATGGGATGTGAGATCATGGGAAAAAAACTGACTTGATAATGCATTCAAATCAGTGTGTCTACATCTATAAATAGAGATCATGCACTCTATAATGAATACACTAAGAACTATCATCTCTTATATCTTAGTTACTTCACATACTCTTCAGAATAATTTTCTTCCTCTACAAACCTATTGTGCATTACGGGATATTGTTTCGCTTACAATAAACCGTTAGAGACTGCATCAATCCTGGGGTGTACGGTACGTAGGCTCGAAGCGAACAAACGGGCTCCGTAGAAACCTTAAAAGGACAAAGAAGTTCTTCTTGTGCAGTTTCTGTTTGCTGTCCTTTAGGGTGTTTGTTCTTGTTATTCAGAGGCGGTTTTTGGGTCATTTCGGGCTGTTTTGGTACTGTATTTCTGGTGCTCTATTAGAGGTTGCTGGTCTTAGTTATTATATTCAACACAATATGTGAAGTAGTCCATCAAGTTTATATTTTAGTTTTGAGATTTATCTTTCACCAATGTGGGATTAATTTTGCACCCAAGATAAATGAGATATGGTTTAACTTCCCATCATGCTTCATATCCCTTGTCTCTTAGCCCGTGTTCAGCCTAAGAACAACCCGAAAGGTGAATTATGGCACCATTAATAAAAAATGGTAAGAAATGGCAATCAAACATATGGTCGAATGTGAGTAGAATAAACCATTGGAACTTGGAAGCGTAATGGTGATGTTACCATTTGGGTCAGGTGCATCATATACACGCTTCTAAGAAATAACAAACAAAAGGAAAGGTCAACAATTGTTTAGTGTCAAAGATCCATACTTTGGAAAAGATGGAGGCTCGTAACTCCTAAAATAGCAAATACATAACGGAAAATCATAGCTTGAGTGATATATGAAACTACTAGCATATAATTACATCATTTGCTACCTTGTTTGTGGATTTTATATTTTTTTTCTTATTCAACTTAGTAACTCACACGAAGAAAATCTTCAAGGGGTACACGAACACAAAAACGAGAAGAGAAGGCCACAACCACAAACGATGCCAACACGGAAACGAGAAGTAGGGGTGGTATACATATGGTGGTTGTTGGGATTTTAGAACAAGTCAACCAGTAACCTCTACGAGTACGCAGCGGATATTGGATCTAGTTAATACAATTATGTTACCACGTAATTAATAAACAAATAATTAATACAATATTAATTAATTAAAATGAATAAAGAAAACCTAACCTTGCTTGGCAATTGATCTCTAGTAACGGAACAAGAAACCAAAACGAAACTAAGCATCTAAAATAGATGCCTCTACGGTTGCTCACAAAACACTTTAACACGAATACGCCCGATAAAGCTAGTCGTGCAACGTTTAACCATACAACCCTTGTATATGCTCAAACCCTCGAACAAAACCCAAAACAAACTATTGTTGCTTATATGCGAGAATAAACAAATCCTTAGAACCAAACATCACGTGCTGTCCTATATCCAAAACTGATAAACTAATCATACAGTATAAATATCATATACATGGATACTAAAGCATGCATGTATATAATATTCATATAGTGCATAATCATTGCATGGATCTTATCATACAGTATATATACGATATGCATGGATACAATAAAGCATGCATGCATATAATATTCATATACATGACAATATTATAATCGAATATTAAGAGTCAGAGATTGCAAGCTACAACTAGTGTCGTCTGACTTTAGGATTTGATATGTGTAGAAGTTTAGATGAGAACTATGGAGTGTCAAAAAACGTACATGAATGAGCTAGGTTAAGATCTTTAAATAGCCTCTACAACCTAGCTTATATGGGCTTCAACTTGTCCCACAAGTTACCCTACATACCATATTCTTTCATAATACTACTAGCCCAAAAACCCATCCCAAACGCCCCTTATTGGACCGGCCAATGGGCTTATGTTAAGGGTACAATTGGGTCTAGTTTAGCGGGTCAAAGTTCGGGTCAATACTTGAGCATTTAAACGAATAACGTACTCTCGTGTTCAACGTGTGTGCCCCCAATAGGCTCACACACTTCTAGTCGTTTACGTGTCTTTTAACTCCCACAAACCAACAGCCCCCACTTGGGAGTTGGAGTGTCGAATGGCACACAAAACTAACGACGGAAACGCCTAGCAAACGCTCTCACTCGCTTTTTAACTAAAAGTATCTGAGAGAATAGTTTCGTAAAAGTTTCTCAGTAGCATGGTCATTTAATGTCTTGCTCTAATCATCCTTTGTTATAGATACCGTTAAACCATGGATTATGGATCTCAAATCATTCCATATAGTTTAACCATTTAGAATCTCGTTATTGAATTTAATTAGATATACCAAATGTAATCAAGTATCATCTTGCATTACCTTTTGGGTTCGGCCGAACAATTATCTTATTAATTCTGTAGAGGCGCCATGGTATCTTTCTGCACATATCAAGTGGAGTAACAAATCCTTTATTGACTACAAGTGTTGTGGATGCTGCTTCACATCACTCCGAAATATAGCTTTTATAACTACCTTGTTCAGATAGCGTTTTGCGTATACTTACAAAAAATGATATCCACACATAACAGAACTTGCTTGTATCTCAAGTCTAAGGATGAAGATAACAAACCATTTTCAATATTTTACTTATGACAAGGATCCAAAAGTAAATGTTTGAAAGTTGGGGAATCCAATATGCATCTCTACTGAATACATATGAGTTTGGTGGGAACAATCCGAATTCTCGTTAGAATATAACCAACACTCACATTTGCCTTACATAACAATATTCCCATATTGTTAACCGACAATGGACATATTTAGAATAATAAATATTATTCAAGGATTAAACATGCAAATATAGGATAACAATTATTATAAGAATGAATAACAAATACCAAGTATCTTTATTCATCATAAAGTAAAAATTGTCTATCAATCCCAATTATCCAAATACTAAAACAGATATGCATGAAACTCATTTAGTAAGTTGAACCCTAATGTTTCCAACATTCTCAACCTTTCTTTAAAAGAAAAACTAAATAGTTATCTGAGTAAACTTTCCGAATACTTATTTCAAATATCACGTATAGAAATATAAGATGAGTGTCTTATCTGATATGCTCATACTATTGCAAGAATTATAGTATGGAGATGTTGTCTTACCTTGCATGAGGTAGTAAAAGTCAACAACATACTGACAGTCATCTTTACAGTTTCTAAAAGTGTAAAATATTCTCATTCATTAATGTGTAATGCAACAATGCTCTATGTTGAGCACAACTAGTTAACAGATTTTTCATAAATGATAAAATCCTGCTACAACTAGTATAAATAATCCTCTAGCATCATTTGCACTTATACAACACTATGCTTTATAATTCGTAAACATTTATAAAAACAATAATTTAAACACTCTCAATTAGATATTGTTGTTGTCAGCTCATTTTGTTCTTATACAAAAGCAACAACTAGTCTTATACACAATATAATATATACATGATGAATCCTTAGTTAAAACAACATAAGGTTTCCATCCATGTAATAAATTACTCCAAGTGAAATATATCATTTAAGACTTGCTCGAATGATATATTGCATTTGTGTTGGACTTAATTTTCCGCATTTGTTTATTCCATGTAAACATCTATTCCAAGGTTGTTTGTTTTATCCTTAAATTTCATGTGAAGTTTCATTCCAAGCTTAAGGATCAATATCTAGCTTAAATAAAATGATATCTTCAACATATAAATTTTAAAGAAAAACACATTGCTCCCACTCAATGTCAGATGTACTCAAGAGTTATCTTAATTCAATTAGAATCATATTGTAACTAAATTCAAGATCTCAGCTCTTAGATGCATGATCCAATCCAAAATATGGATTGCATAAATCTTGTATACTACATATAGATTATATAGATTCATAACTCTTTTGATTACACACCGTCCTCGCAAAAGGTAATCATAAAGAAAGAGTTATAAAATCTTAATTGTCATTTTCCACATACAAATCACATGTATGACAATTAAAATCTTTATATAATTAATGCATGTATTATATAATTAAATTTAATCACAGTCAATTGCTTAAGTATGATTAAAAACTTCTTATTAAATGCCAAACATTAATATGTATACAATTTTGTCCTTGTAAGTCTTTCTTCAAAAGAAACTCATTCCAACCTCATAGGTTAATTGTTAGGCGAAATAACAATCAAGCTCAAGACTCGATTTTCCTTTTAAGGACTGCATCTTATCATTCATAGTACTAAAACATTTATCAGATTCAAGATGTGATAATATATTTTAGTAGTTAGCTGATTTACAATAATCTTCTAACTTATATCCCTCAGCAATGATATAAAATATCACTCAAGTGATGAGGCATCCTTTCAGATTTATGAATGAGAGTAATCATTATACTTCGGTCAACATTTTCATGTTTAACCTTAGTATGACATTAATAAGTGCATTTTAGAAGGTTAAGTATTTTGTTCTCAAAAACTTTGAGATATGTATATACTCCCACTTACTTTTGTAAGTAGAGACAATTCTCTAAATACTATGTATTTAAGCAACAATAAATTGTTCTTCATGGAGAATCTACAAAATACATTTTAAGTTCTCATCTCAAGGTTTGCTAATAAAATGCTTCATAAGATTTTAACAAATTCAGAACTTAAATCAAGACATAATGGAATTCCTTCCAACAACTCAAATGAGGGTTTATAGAAAAACTCTAATTTAGTATCACTCTTTAACCAAAAGCTCTAGCAACAGTTTTGTGTTTCGTCAAGCTAGGAAGAACACCAAAAATACAATCTTCAAGCTAGGAAATATAGAAAAATCAAAAATCCAAAAGGGTTTATGATTCAATTGGTTTGAGTGGTAAAACCTCAAATCCCTAATGAATGGGTTGTCTTGAATACCTTCTAGGTTTGAACTATATTGAGTGTATCCATGACACACGCAATTTCTAACCTTGATATGTTTTGGAGGTAGAGCAATTAAAGCTATCATAAACCAAACAATATTAATAAGGTTTGATCGAACACATTAGACATACCATAATGAAGTGGTATCCTATGAGTTATTAGAATTGTGAAACTATATCAGAATTCTATAGATAACTTAATTCTCTTTGGACCAAATACTTGTCAATTGGGTCAAGCCAAATTGCATATAAAGTATTTATGAACCAAGTGCATGCAATAATGTATATTCATTGAACAATACAAGAACCTTATGTTCACGTGTTCACAAGAAGACAGAACTGTTCAAGGATTATATGTTCATGTGTTAACAAGAAAACAAAACATTTCAATAATACATTATAAGTCTTTGAATAATTCAAAAGCCTTATGTTTATGTGTTAACTAGAAGACATAACACATTTACTATACATACTTTAGGTTATAAGTCATTGACTAATTCAAGGACTTTATAATTATGTCTTAACATGTAAGCATAATTATACTAACAAAAGTAATCATGAACGCAAACTCTTGAGTTCTATAGTAATTTCAAGTTAATTTTATACTTCAGAATTATGATCATTATCATATAACCATAATTTTGTTAACTAAAACATGTAGTCAAATGTTGAAGTATCTTTACACTATATCATGACATTTGAATGTAGTAGGGCAACAAACATCTAGCGTGTTCAAGTCCTAGTAAAATCATTATTAGAATGTAGTAGGGCAATAAACATCTCATGTGTTTAAGTCCTAATAGAATTCTTATTTTACATGTAGTAGGGCATTAAACATCTAATGTGTTTAAGTCCTAGTAGAATTATTAGTTTCCTTTACCTTGCGGTCAAGAGATACCAATAATATTGTTGTTCTTTGCACATACTTTGAGATTTCTCCCACTTGTGAAAGGTACAACATCATATTATGAAAACAAACAACACGTGATTGATTGTTCAAATAATATGATAATGTCATATATATCATAAGTAGTTTCAGAACCATAACCTGTAATAAGGAATTGTGAATTATTATTCTATAGATAACATTTCAGGAAGCGACAATAGGAAGGCAACGTGTTATCTTATAAAATAAAATGCAATTTTCCTTTAAGCAATGTTTGTTCATATTCGGAAAGTAATGGATTATTTCAAATCTAGTTTGAAATAATATGGGTGACTAAAAGGAAATAAATCCCGTAGCTCCCACTGAAATTGACAACATTACATGAATGATATTTCAGTAATAAAATGCAACTGCTCCCACTAGATTTGTCAACATTGTAAGTTTTACATTTCCAGCAGAAAACATATAGCAGTTTTACATACTTTCCTATTCTCTTCAATTGCCTACGATTAGCATGTACTTAGGTATTGAGCAGAGTATATGAAGTTATACTTATGTAGACAATGGACTAACCATTCTATTATTCAATTAACTTGAATCTTTAGCATGCATTCCTCCTTTATCGTCTACATAGCCCCAAGGGTAATTAGCACTTTAGGAATAATAAGAGTCCAAGAAGATTACCTAGCAAATATGCTAGTAATTCCTTTACTCTTTGCGGTTTAAACTCATACATCGTGACAAGTGCAAGATGTTATTTATTTTGGTAGCTCTAAACACAATGTTTCCAGTTACACAAAATATTCTATCTTTCAATTAACTCTAGACCACGAAAAGGGTAATGAAAGATCATAAATGAGTTTACCAATTTGTAATCCTATCTTAGTTTGTCAACCAAGGAGAAAAGATAGGTATAAATCTCACTCTTCTTACTAGGAAAAGAGACTACGTTTGTCATTCAAGGAAAACAACTTTGTTTACGAATTATGTTGCAATAACACAATTAACCAGAACATAAAAAGTTCAATTCTAGTATTTTCGATAATTAAATTCTTAAAAGAATTAACTACCCAATTAATTACTAATTAAGACTAAGATCCATCTTGCAACCCCACTTAATTTCCATAGGTCTGACCAGTGTGTAAAAAAATAGGACAAGAGGTAAGCGACGAGCGTTAATTGCAAATTGCAACTCTTAGATTTATGAGACTGTTTAAGGCATTAGTATCAAGTAATAATGTCAAAAGCATGTTTAGTTCTCATCTTATGCCTCGGGTCCGAGGTCTGACCAAGTTAACTCGATATAAGTCGACCAAGTATGAACGTGTAAAAATAACCAGAGGTCGACCCGGTGAGAAATAATTACAATGGGTTGGAAAGGCCCTTAGGTCTGACCAGAGAAGTCAATCCAAGTGCACGTGTCCATAGTTGGGTGGCATAGACTTAATATTAACAAATAGGTATGCACATATAAATGTGGTAAAAGTCGTGTACAAAGAAGCATGCAAAACAACTTTGTAACACTAATTTTAAAAACTTTGGTAATGACACTGTAGTGATCATCATAGTTCACGGTAGCTCCAATCGAACGCATAGGGAGGCAGGGACCGGTAAGCGATGAAGCATAACCTTAGACATCCTTTCGGTGAGACGTGCTCACTTTTAAACCCCTTTCTAGTTTGTTCTAGTGGGTGAGCCGTACATCCCAAGTGTCCATAGCGTCTAGTTTTTAAATTCTTGAAAACGTGTTTCATATATTAGGTCACTTTATTTTACAAAAACAATTTTCCACGAATCAAATAGTAGGTCACAATGAGCATGTTATTTAGGTGTGTAAATAAAGACCAATATTAATGTTATGGTTACGATATGTATTATTCCATATTGCATACAATTAGGTGTCAAAGCAAGTAACAATAATGCACATAATGGAATCACAAACATATAAACATAAACATCAATATCTAACCACATATTGTTCCGAGTTCTCTTGTGAGTCTTCCCCAACGGAGAACCATAAGACCGTCACTAGGATGTAATACTTAGATCGCCCCATACATCACTTAGAAAAGCAATTAAGTGGGTCTTGTGGCCGGAAAAACACATAATGCATGGCAATCCCAATTATCAAGTAATAACGCAATTATGTATTTATAAACCAATGTGTGATTCTAATTATCATAATAATTCTATTTAACAATTAATAAATACAAATTAACATTTAATTCTAATTAGCAAGTAATTATAATTTAACATGTAATTCTTAATTAACAATTTAATTTTTAATTAACTAGGTAATTATAATTCACATGTAAGTTAAATTCAAATTAACAAGTAATTTACAATTAACAAATTAATTCTAATTATCAATATAATTTTAATTTGTGTGTGACTAGTTATTATTTATTAAAAACTGACAAGTATTGCATGTAATTGTCAAAATTAAAATAAAACTAGATAACTAAACTAGGTTTCTGCAGCCCTTTTAAAACATGTTTATTAATATCAGAAACGTGTAACCCATAATCGCAAAAACGAGATGGCTCGTGATGCCACTGTTGGGATTTTAGAACAAGTTAACCAGTAACCTCTACGAGTACGCAACGGATATTGGATCTAGTTAATACAATTATGTTACCACGTAATTAATAAACAAATAATTAATACAATATTAATTAATTAAAAGGAATAAAGAAAAACCTAACCTTGCTTGGCAATTGATCTCTAGTAACGGAACAAGAAACCAAAACGAAACTAAGCATCTAAAATAGATGCCTCTACGGTTGCTCACACAAACACTTTAACACCTAATACCATAAAGCTAGTCGTGCAACGTTTAACCAAACAACCCTTGTATATGCTCAAACTCTCGAACAAAACCCAAAACAAACTATTGTTGCTTATATGCGAGAATAAACAAATCCTTAGAACCAAACATCACGTGCTGTCCTATATCCAAAACTGATAAACTAATCATACAGTATAAATATCATATACATGGATACTAAAGCATGCATGTATACAATATTCATATAGTGCATAATCATTGCATGGATCTTATCATACAGTATATATATGATATGCATGGATACAATAAAGCATGCATGCATATAATATTCATATACATGACAATATTATAATCGAATATTAAGAGTCAGAGATTGCAAGCTACTACTAGTGTCGTCTGACTTTGGATTTGATATGTGTAGAAGTTTAGATGAGAACTATGGTGTGTCAAAAAACGTACATGAATGAGCTAGGTTAAGATCTTTAAATAGCCTCTACAACCCTAGCTTATATGGGCTTCAACTTGTCCCACAAGTTACCCTACATACCATATTCTTTCATAATACTACTAGCCCAAAAACCCATCCCAAACGCCCCTTATTGGACCGGCCAATGGGCTTATGTTAAGGGTACAATTGGGTCTAGTTTAGCGGGTCAAAGTTCGGGTCAATACTTGAGCATTTAAACGAATAACGTACTCTCGTGTTTAACGTGTGTGCCCCCAATAGGCTCACACACTTCTAGTCGTTTACGTGTCTTTTAACTCCCACAAACCAACAGTGGCATCACACATTTGTCACAACTTTGCAATAATCTCAGTGTAAACTACCCACCATGCTCGGGACTTATGAGCGTAACTAAAAGATTTGTTTCTTGTACATAGTCCCACATTGATTGGTGACTTAAATAAAGTAAGATTATAAACATAGGCAACTTTAATATATTTAAAATGTTTTGATGAATTGAAAAATATAAAAAAGTTTAGATTCATATTTTCAAGAACGTCAAACATTTATTTTTTCTTTTTCTGTTATATGGTTATATCACAGGTTAAGGATTTTTTGAAAAAACTCTCGGATTGTGATTATAAGTTCAATATGTCGTTTTAGAGACTGATAATTTTTTTCGTACATAGTTATTACAATTAAGTTAATAACTTTATGAAATATTTCATACTGTGTGTTTATAAGTTTAAAATGTCGATGTACCAAGTGTGTAGAAAAAAGTTCTTTTATAGTACTTGTCGATTTCTTTTTCTTATATAGTTATGTTAAGGACTCTTGAAAAGATTTTCATAGTGTATGTTTATAAGTTCAATATACGAGATCACGTCATAAAACAAGCTTGCTGTAATAATAGGTTTCTTTGAATGTTACAACATGATATTGCTGCAAATTGTCCCATATTGATTGTTGACTTGAATAAAAGTGAGTTTTTTTAAGACAATCATCTTTTACATGCTCAAACGATTTGGTAACTTTCTTAAAAATGTTAAATAGTGTGTGTTAATATGTTTAAGATGGTTGCTATCTCGTTTTTTATGCAAACGAAATTCTTTATATTTCCTTAAATATTATTATTACAGGTTAAGTACTTATTTAAAGTGTTTTGTAGTGTACGTATGTTTATAAGTTTTAACGCATATATTTTAATCGTCGAACTATGAACATAAAAATAGGTGTTTTGACTATATCTTACATAAACTTTATCTAATACATTGCATATATTCCATATGTCGATTTTCAAAGTTCCTACTACTGTTCTTCATAGGCTTGAAACTATTCGGAGTCGTTTTTTCAAAGGGCATGATCTTGGAAATACTAAAGCATCGTGGGTTAAGTGGAGTAATGTGCTGACATCAATAGATAATGGAGGTCTAGGAGTTTCCAGTTTGTATGCGTTAAACAGGGGCTTATCACTTAAATGGATGTGGAAAGTCTTTGTTCAGAAAACTTCTTTATGGATGAGAGTGATAAAGGCGATCCACGGTGTTGACGGGAAGGTAGGACAAGTTAATAATTCTGGTGCTCGATAGTGTGTTGAATGGTGATGTACTGCTGACATATGGTGAAATTATTAATTGGATGTGTTTGTGATTAACATTGGTGAAATTATTAAAATCTCGCAAATCCATTGTAGTTTTGTTATCAACATTAGCGAGAGCCGTCCTTGCAGATGAGCGACCGCCCATGCCTCAAAATTCTTAGTTTACACAACTTCTATCGCTCTAAAAAGATCATTGATAAATACTAAAGCCTCAAGAGGGCTAGGCTTTATTATCAAAGTTCAGTATATGGAGTCTATCAAGTTTGTTTATATACTAGCTTTGAGATTTATCTTTCACCAATGTGGGATTAAGTTTGCACCCAAGACGAATGAGATATGGTTTAACTTCCCATCATGCTTCATATCCCCTATTTCTTAGCCCGTGTTAGCCTAAGATCAACCCGAGAGGTAAATATGGCACCGTTGCTGAAGATTACATTTTAATAAAAACATGTATGAAAAGGCAAACAAACATATGGTCGAATATGAGTAGAATAAACTATTGGAAGATCGTTCATTTTCATTTACACGTGAATTTTCATTTCAAAAATTTTTGGAAAATGTAATATACGGTATATACCAGATCCAGCTCATAAAACATACCTTGTTGTAACACTTAATTGCTACAATCTTTCTTAATAAGTTCTTCGAATGTTACAACGTCATATTGCTGGAGCTTGGGACTTATGAGTTATGAGTGTAACTAAAAGATTTGCTTCTTGTGCATTATATTGTCCCACATTGATCGGTGATTTAAATAAAAGTAAGCTTATAAACACAGGCATCTTCAACGTATTTAAAATTGTTTCGATCTTTTTCAAACTATAATAGTTTGGGTTTATAGTTTTAAAAACGTCGGACACTTTTTTTTTTTTTTTTTTCTGTTATTATAGGTCGAGGATTTTCCGAAAAGAGTTTTTCCTTTTTCTATTATATAGTTAATTGCAGTTAAGGACTCTTTGAAAGATTTCACAGTATATGTTTATAAGTTCAATATACGAGATCACATTATAAAACAAGCTTGATGTAATAATACTACTTAATAAGTTTCTTGAATATTACAACATCATATTGCTGCAAATTGTCCCACGTTGATTGTCGACTTGAATGAAAAGTGAGTTTATCAAGACAAACATCATTTACATACTCTAATGAGATAATGTCCTCTTGAAAAATATTAAATAGTGTAATTTAGGGCTAAGCGGTCTAAAACCAACCCGACCTAAACCGATAAAATCAAAAATCAAAATCGTGAAAAATCTAAACAGAAACCGAACCGAATATGGTCGGTTCGGTTTGGTTTTGTGTCGGGTCCATCGGTTCGGTTCGGTTTAGGTGTGTTTATGTGTGTTTTTGTCGGTTTTGTGTCGAACCGAACCGACTCGACCCGAAACCGAAAATCGTAAAAAACCTAAACCAAACCGAAAGACTGTCGGGTCGGGTCGGGTCGGTTTTTTTGTCGGTCGGGTCAGTTTTATCAGCCCGGTTCGATTTTGAACATCCCATGCTCAGCCCTAGTGTATTTGTAAGTTCAGTAGGTCGTTTTACTAAGTTTGAAAGCATATAATAATTTGAGTTAATGTAATTTCTTGTCCTTATGGTTTAATGGGTATTCCATTTTCTCCATCATCCCTTTAGACCATCCATAATAGTGTGCTCTTGCACGCGTCCAAGTGTGCCACCTAGGCTAACAGAACGCGTCTTTTTTATTATGGAAGTGATTGGTCTATTTTAATATATTTTGTCTCTTATTTGTGATTAAACTAATCACTTCCTGACATATGAGCGTGTGAATTATTTTTGTGTAATCTTTATGTGTGTCTAGCATTTTTCTTTGTGAAATAGTACACTAAAAGAGAATTATTGATTGAATATGTTTGTGATTAAGTTTGGTGAAATTATTAAGATCTCGTAGATCCATAGCTAACAGCAGAGCCGTCATTGAGGCCCAGCCCAAAAATAAGAATTCTTAGTTTACACAAGTTCTGTTGTCCTAAAAAAATTATTGGAAGATAAAGCCCTATGCTTTATTATGATAACAATATTTAATAGGGAAAATGATAAATTTAGGCATCAAAGTTGTCACGTTTTCCTTTTCTGGGCATCGAACTTTTTTTTTTCCTATTGTAGCACTGAACTTGCCTAATTTTCCTTTTGTGACACTTAAAGTGTGATTTTGGGTCACAAAAGGAAAATTAGGCAAGTTCAGTACAAAAAAAAAAGTTTGATGCCGAAAAGGAAAAAAGTTCGATGCCCAGAAAAAAAAAAGTTCGATCGTAAATTTTTTTATTGCACCGTTAGTCCTTTTCGTCTGTTTTTAACAACCGTTATTATATTATTGCACCGTTAGTCCTTTTCGCCCGTTCTTACACGTTTTCTTCCGTTCTTACACGGTTTTCGTCCGTTTTTACACGTTTTCATCCGTTTTTACACGTTTTCGTCCGTTTTATACATTTTCGTCCGTTTTTGCCAGTTGTCCGCTTTTACAGCGTTTCGTCGCTTTTCGTTTTCGTCTGTTTTGCATGTTTTCGTCCGTTTTACACGTTTTCCGCTTGTCAAAAGTTAGAAACTGTGCAAAAACAGACGAAAGCGTGCAAAAGCGGACGAAAACATGCAAAACCGGACGAAAACGTGCAAAACGCGAAATCAGGCAAAAACAAGAAAACGTAAAACGGACGAAAACAAAAACACGCAGCGAAAAAACGCGCAAAAACGACAAAAGCTGTGCAAAAGCGGACGAAAACGTGCAAAACCGGACGAAAACGTGCAAAAACAGACGAAAACGTGTAAAAGCGGACGAAAACGTGCAAAAGCGGACGAAAACGTGCAAAAACGGACGAAATCGTGTAAAAACGGACGAAACCGTGTAAAAACGAACAAAACCGTGTAAAAACAGACGAAAAGGACTAACGGTGCAATAAAAAATTAACGGTCGAATTTTTTCTCGGGCATCGAACTTTTTTCTTTTCGGGCATCGAACTTTTTTTTTTTTCGAATTGCCTAATTTTCCTTTTGTGACACAAAAGTGTGATTTTGTGTCACAAAAGGAAAATTAGGCAAGTTCAGTGCTACAATAGGAAAAAAAAAAGTTCGATGCCCAGAAAAGGAAAACGTGGCAACTTTGATGCCTAAATTTATCATTTTCCCTATTTAATATAAGAAGTAGTTCATCAAGTTTATATTTTAGTATTGAGATTTATCTTTCACCAATGTGGGATTAAGTTTGCACCCAAAACGAATGAGATATGGTTTAACTTCCCATCATGCTTCATATCCCTGTTTCTTAGCCCGTGTTCAGCCTAAGATCAACCCGAGAGGTAAAATATTGCACCATTGCTGAAGATTATACATTTTAATACAAACCTATACCAAAAGGCAATCAAGCATACGGTCGAATATGAGTAGAATAAACCATTGGAAGATCTTTCATTTCATTTAAACGTGAATTTTCATTTTTAACGTTTTGGAAGAAATGTAATATACGAGATCCAACTCATAAAATATACCTTGTTGTAACACTTAATTACAATCTTTCTTAATAAGTTCTTTCGAATGTTACAACATCATATTGTTGGAGCTTGGGACTTATGAGCGTAACTAAAATATTTGTTTCTTGTATATTGTCCCATATTGATTGATGACTTAAATAAACGTAAGCTTATAAACACAGGCACCTTTATTTTAAAATGTCGTTTACCAAGTTTGTGTTTATAATTTTAAAATGTCGTTTACCAAGTTTTAGTGCAGGAAAAGTTCTTATATAGTACTTGTCGAAATTCTTTTTCTTATACAGTTATTATAACATGTTAAGGACTCTTTGAAAAGATTTCATAGTGTATGTTTTTAAGTTCAATATACGAGATCACGTCATAAAACAAGCTTGTTGTAATATTTTTTAGGGCAAATGACAAAAAAATGCATCGAACTTGACACTTTATGTGATTGTGTGTAGCCAACTATTTTTTTTCTTATTGTATGTACTGAACTTTCAAATTTCGATCATTATGTGTATTTTGTGACTATTATGCCATGTAAAATGACCATTTTACCCTTTGAAATTTGAAAATATTAAGGGTAAAATGGTCACAAAATACACACAATAATCGAATTTTGAAAGTTCAATACACACAATAAGAAAAAAAATAGTTGGTTACACACAATCATAAAAAGTGTCAAGTTCGATGCATTTTTTTATCATTTGCCCTACTTTTTAATAGGTTTCGTTGAATGTTACAACATACAACTTCATATTGCTGCAAATTGTCCCACATTGATTATTGACTTGAATAAAAATGAGTTTATTAAGACAAGCATCTTTTACATACTCGAATAAGTTTGTGACCTTCTTAAAAATATTAAATAGTGTGTGTTTATATGTTTAAGATGGTTGCAATCTCGTTTTTTATGCAAATGAAATTCTTTTTTATTTCCTTAAATATTATTTGAGGATAGTGAATATGGGGCTGTCTCACATCTAAGCTTACATGCGAAACCATCAAAAATTACATCGTTTTAACAAGAAAAACATCAATTCTTCTCCATTTGTATCATATCTTTCACTATATTAGTGTTTTCCTTTGATTTCATCACAACATCACTTATGTTGGGTTCACGTTGATGCATGCATAATCTACATCATCTTGTTAGGTGTTTTCATTTACTAACAAATTAGTTATAGATTCAACAATGGTTTGATTTAATTCATCATTAAAATGCATTCCACTACGCATATATAAGTTCTACTACTAAAATTTTGAAAAAATAATAATCAAAATGACGTATTTTTTAGTGATTTTTTATGGTTTCGCATGTAAGCTTAGATGTGAGACAACCCCATATTCACTTTTCCAATATTATTATTACAGGTTAATTACTTTTTTAAAGTATTTTGTAGTGTACGTATGTTTATAAGTTTTAACTTTTAACGCATATATTTTAATCGTCGAACTATGAACATAAGTATAGGTGTTTTGACTACATGTTACATAAACTTTATCTAATACATTGCATATATATTCTAACGTGCAGTGAAATCATTTTCTACAACTGTATATCAAAATGCATTATAATGGAACTCCTTGGTTATCCGGTTGGTCACTATGGAGGTGAACCACCACTAGGTGGTGGCAGGGGCGGAACAAGAAATTTTTGGTGGTGGCCTCTACCACGTGCATACCTCATAGCACCTTCATCACCATCGTGCGCGGGTACCCTGCTAGTCTCAACCATCGAACACATTCAAAGGAAAATGGGTGTTTTTATTATTTTTTTGGTTTGTGAATGTTGTGAGGTATGTTTGCATTAAGTGGTTTATTTTTATATTTTTGGTTTGGTGGTGACCATAACACCTGTTTGTGGTAGGTTTGAAAGTGTGTTGAATGATGATTAACATTGGTGCAGGTGAAATTATTGATCAGATGTGTTTGTGATTAACATTGGTGAAATTATTAACATATTGCTTTTGTTCTCAACTTTGGGTGATAGTGATTAACATTGGTGAAATTATTAACATATTGCTTTTGTTCTCAACTTTGGGTGATAGCCGTTTACACAACTTCTACCGCTCTAAAAAGATCATTTATAGGATACTAAAGCCTCATGAGTGCTAGGCTTTATTGCCAAACCAATGTTCAATATATTGCATAGTCCATCAAGTTTATTTTTATATTTTTGGTTTGGTGGTGACCATAACACCTGTTTGTGGTAGGTTTGAAAGTGTGTTGAATGATGATTAACATTGGTGCAGGTGAAATTATTGATCAAATGTGTTTGTGATTAACATTGGTGAAATTATTAACATATTGCTTTTGTTCTCAACTTTGGGTGATAGCCGTTTACACAACTTCTACCGCTCTAAAAAGATCATTTATAGGATACTAAAGCCTCATGAGTGCTAGGCTTTATTGCCAAACCAATGTTCAATATATTGCATAGTCCATCAAGTTTATATTTTAGCTTTGAGATTTATCTTTCATCAATGTGGGATTAAGTTTGCACGCAAGACGAATGAGATATGGTTCAACTTCCCATCATGCTTCATATCCCCTGTTTCTTAGCCCGTGTTTGAGTAGAATAAATGCATTATAATGGAACTCCTTGATTATACAGGTTTGTACAGGTTTGTATGAGATATGAGATTTATTTTAATACAAACCTGTACAAAAAGGCAATCAAACATATGGTCGAATATGAGTAGAATAAACCATTGGAAGATCGTACATTTCGTTTAAATGTGAATTTTCATTTCTAACGTTTTGGAAAAAATGTAATATACAAGATCCAACTCATAAAACATACCTTGTTGTAACACTTAATTACAGTCTTTCTTAATAAGTTCTTCGAATGTTACAACGTCATATTGTTAGTTGGAGCTTGGGACTTATGAGCGTAACTAAAAGATTTTTGTTTCTTGTACATTGTCCCACATTGATTGGTGACATAAATAAAAGTAGGGTTATAAACACATATAAACACAGGCATCTTCAATATATTAAAGCTGTGTTTGAAAGATTTGAAAAATATAAAGTAGTTTGGGTTTATAGTTTCACGTCCATCAAACATATCTCTTTTTTTTGTATGTTATACTAGCCGAATATTCATTCAAAGCACGGTTTATAGTGACAAATAATTATATTTGCAAACTTGTGGTTTTGATGTGACCTTGTGGGTTCAATTTATATTAATTGCAAGAAAGAAAGTTTATGAGTTAAAAACGAAAAATATAAAAGTTTGAGGACTAAACAGTAATTAAACTACTAGTATTAAAGTAGTAGTAGATGTTTTTACCATTTTTAATCCATGCTCTATATGTAATATAGATGTAAATTAATTATTTTAAAAGGTATTTTGGAAAATCAACTTTACTCATTTAAAAAAAAATTAAATTTTCAAGAATATGTAAATTTGTTTTAAAAATAGTAGAGATAGTTATATCACAGGTTAATTTTTTTTTTTTTAAAAAAAAAATCAAATTGTGTTTATTCCGTATGCCGTTTTACAAGCTGATAATTCTTTTTCTTATATAGTTATTACAATTAAGTTAAGAAAATTTTGAAATATTTCATACTCTGTGTTAATAAGTTTAAAATGTCGTTTTACCAAATTTAATGCAGAAAAAAGTTCTTTTATAGTACTTGTCGAATTTCTTTTTCTTATATAGTTATGTTAAGGACTCTTTGAAAAATTTCATAGTGTATGTTTATTAGTTCAATATACGAGATCACGTGATAAAACAAGCTTGTTGTAATACTTCTTAGTAAGTTTCTTGAATATTACAACATCATATTGCTGCAAATTGTCCCACTTCGGGACTTCGGGTGTTGACTTGAACAAAAGTGAGTTTAGTAAGACAAGCATCGTTTACATGTTTGAATGGGATGATGACATCTTGAAAAATGTTAAATAGTGTGTGTTTATATGTTCAAGATGTTATTGAATCTCATTTTTGTATGACACAGACGAAATTCTTTTTTATTTTCTTATATAGTTATTATTACACGTTAGTACTTTTTTTAAGGATTTCATAGTATACGTGTGTTTATAAGTTCAATATGTCGTCTTACTAAGTTTTAACGCAGATAATAACCGTTTCCACTATTTTCTTGTATACTTATCAGAGTTTATTTGGGTCAAAAAATTTAACACAACAAATTATTATAATCATGTTGGTTTAATTTTATCATCGAACTATGAACATAAATATTTAACCATAAGTTACATAAACTTTATCAAATACATTGCATATAAATTAGTAGTGAAATCATTTTCTACAACTGTATATCAAAATGCATTATAATGGAACTCCTTGACTATATGGCTGGTCACTATGGAAGTGAACCACCACCAAGTGGTGGCCTTCACCACGCGCAGATCCCATAGTACCCTCACTATCACCGTGCGCGGGTACCCTGCTAGTCTCAACCACCAAACGGATTCAAAGGAAAATGGGTGTTTTATTATTATTATTATTATTATTATTATTATTATTATTATTATTATTATTTTATTTTATTTTTGTTATGTGAATGAGTGTTTGGTATATCATGAGTTATGTTTGCATAAAATGATGTACTTTTATATTTTTTGTTTGGAGGTGACCATAACACCTATTTGGTGGGTGGTCGGTTTGATAGTATGTTAATGGTGATGCAGTGCTGACATATGATGAAATTATTAATTGGATTATGTTTGTGATTAACATTGGTGAAATTATTAAAATCTCGCAAATCCATTGCGGTTTTGTTATCAACATTGGCGATAGCCGTCCTCCAAATGAGCGATAAATTCTTAGTTTACTCCTTGCAGATGAGCGACCGCCCATGCCTCAAAATTCTTAGTTTACACAACTTCTACTGATCTAAAAAGATACTAGAATTGAGATTTATCAAACCAATGTCCAATATATGGAGACTATCAAGTTTGTATATATACTAGCTTTGAGATTTATCTCTCACCAATGTGGGATTAAGTTTGCACCCAAGAAGAATGAGATATAGTTTAACTTCCCATCATGCTTCATATTCCCTATTTCTTGGCCCGTGTTCATCCTAAGATCAACCCGAGAGGTACAATATGGCACCATTGCTGAAGATTACATTTTAATAAAAACCTGTACGAAAAGGCAATCAAACATACGGTCGAATATGAGTAGAATAAACCATTGGAAGATCGCTCATTTTCATTTACACATGAATTTTCATTTCTAACTTTTTGGAAAATGTAATATACGAGATCCAGCTCATAAAACATACATTGTTGTAACACTTAATTGCTACAATCTTTCTTAATAAGTTCTTCAAATGTTACAACGCATATTGTTGGAGCTTGGGACTTATGAGTTATGAGCGTAACTAAAAGATTTGCTTCTTGTACATTATATTGTCCCACATTGATCGGTGATTTAAATAAAAGTAAGCTTAATTATAAACACAGGCATCTTCAACGTATTTAAAAGTGTTTCGATATTTTTGAAATTATAAAATAGTTTGGGTTTATAGTTTTAAAAAGTCGGACACTTTTTTTTCTTTTTTCTGTTATTATAGGTCGAGGATTTTCTGAAAAGATTTTTTTTCTTTTTCTATTATACAGTTATTGCAATTAAGGACTCTTTGAAAAGATTTCACAATATATGTTTATGTTCAATATAAGAGATCACATTATAAAACAAGCTTGATGTAATATGTATTACTTAATAAGTTTCTTGAATATTACATCATATTGCTGCAAATTGTCCCACGTTGGTTGTCGACTTGAATGAAAGTTATTAAGACAAACATCATTTACATACTCTAATGAGATAATGTCCTCTTGAAAAATATTAAATAGTGTATTTTAGGGTTGAGCATCGGTCTAAAACCGACCCGACCCGAACCGACAAAACCAAAAATCAAAAATCGTGAAAAACCTAAACCGAAACTGAACCGAATATGGTCTGTTCAGTTCGGTTTGTGTCGGGTCCATCGGTTCGGTTTAGGTGTGTTTATGTTTGTTTTTGTCGTTTTTGAGTCAAACCGAACAGACCCGAAACCAAAAATCGTAAAAAAACTAAACTGAACTGAAAGGCTGTCAGGTTCGGTCGTTGTTGTTGGTCCGGTTCGGTTTTGAACATCCATGCTCAGCCCTAGTGTATTTATAAGTTCAATAGGTCGTTTTACTAAGTTTGAAAGCATATAATAATTTGAGTTACTGTAATTTTTTGTCCTTATGATTTAATAGGTATTCCATTTTCTCCATCATCCCTTTAGACCATCCGTAATTGTGTGCTCTTGCACGCGTCCAAGTGTGCCACCTAGGCTAAGAGAACGCGTCTTCCTTATTACGTAAGTGATTGGTCTATTATAATATATTTCCTCTCTCTTATTTCTGATTAGACTAATCGCTCTCTGACATATGAGCTTGTGAATTATTGTTGTGTAATCTTTATGTCGGTCCAGCATTCTTCTTTGTAAAATAGTACAGTAAAAGAGAATTATTGATTGAATATGTTTGTGATTAAGATTGGTGAAATTATTAAGATCTCGCAAATCCATTACAGCAGAGCCTCAATATTGAGGCACAGCCCCAAAAACAATTCTTAGTTCACACAAGTTCTGTCTTCCTAAAAAATTATTGAAACATAATAAAGCCCTAAGCTTTATTATGACAACAATATTCAATACATGAAGTCGTCCATCAAGTTTATATTTTAGTATTGAGATTTATCTTTCACCAATGTGGGATTAAGTTTGCTCCCAAGACGAATGAGGTATGGTTTAACTTCCCATCATGCTTCATATCCCCTATTTCTTAGCCCGTGTTCAACCTAAGATCAACCCGAGAGGTAAAATATGGCACCATTGTTGAAGATTACATTTTAATATGAGTAGAATAAATCATTGGAAGATCGTTCATTTCGTTTAAACGTGAATTTTCATTTCTAACGTTTTAGAAAAAATGTAATATACGAGATCCAACTCATAAAACATACCTTATTGTAACATTTTATTACAAATCTTTCTTAATAACTTCTTTGAATGTTACAACGTCGTATTATTGGAGCTTGGGACTTATGAGTGTAACTAAAATATTTGTTTCTTGTACATTGTTCCACATTGTTTGGTGACATAAATAAAAGTAAGGTTATAAACAAAGGCATCTTCAATATGTTAAAATTATGTTTTGATATCTTGAAAAATATAAAATAGTTTGGGTTTATAGTTTCAAGTTCATCAAACATATTTTTTTTCTTTCTCTGTTATACTAGCCGCATATTCGTGCAAAGTGACGTTTTATAGTGAGAAATAATTATATTTGCAAACTTGTAGTTTTGGAGACTTTGCGGGTTCAATATATATTCATTGCGAGAAAGAAAATTCATGAATTAAAAACGGAAAATATAAAAGTTTAAGGATTAAACACTATTTAAACTATTATAGTAGTGGATTAGTGGTAGATGTTTTTACCATTTTTAATTCGAGCTCTATATATAGTATAGATGTAATTTAATTATTTTAAATGGTATTTTGGAAAATCAACTTTAATCATTTTAAAAAAATTTAAATTTTCAAGAATAGGTAAATTTGTTTTATAAATAGTAGAGATGGTTAAATCACAGGCTAAAGATTTTTTTTTTTTTTTTTTTTTTTTTAAATCTCAAATTGTGTTTATTACATATATATGTCGTTTTACCAACTGATAATTCTTTTTCTTATATAGTTATTACAATTAAGTTAAGAACTTTTTGAAATATTTCATACTGTGTGTTTATAAGTTTAAAATGTCGATGCATCAAGTTTTAGTGTAGAAAAAAGTTCTTTTATATTACTTGTCGAATTTCTTTTTCTTATATAGTTATGTTAAAGACTCTTTGAAAAGATTTTCATAGTGTATATTTATAAGTTCAATATACGAGATTACGTCATAAAAACAAGCTTGTTGTTTTCTTCAAATGTTATAACATCATATTGCTACAAATTGTCCCATATTGATTGTTGACTTGAATAAAAGTGAGTTTATTAAGACAAGCATCTTTTACATACTTAAACGATTTGGTAACTTTATTAAAAATATTAAATAGTGTGTGTTTATATGTTTAAGATGGTTGCTATCTCGTTTTTTATGCAAACGAAATTCTTTTTTATTTCCTTAAATATTATTATTACAGGTACATTTTTAAAGTTTTTTGTAGTGTATGTACGTTTATAAGTTTTAACGCGTATATTTTAATCGTCGAACTATTAACATAAATATAGGTGTTTTGAGTTTTTGACTATATGTTACATAAACTTTATCTAATACATTTGTATATCAAAATGCACTATAATGGAACTCATTTTCTACAATTGTATATCAAAATGCATTATAATGGAACTCCTTGATTATCCGGTTGGTCACTATGGAACATGGTGGCACGGGCGGAGCAAGAATTTTGGTGGTGGCATCTACCACGTGCAGACCCCATAGCACCCTCACCATTGCCGCACGCGGGTACCCTGCTAGTCTCAACCATCAAACAGATTCAAAGGAAAATGCGTGTTTTTATTATTATTATTATTATTATTTTTGGTTTTGTGAATGTTGTGAGGTATGTTTGCATTAAATGGTTTATTTTTATATTTTTGGTTTGGTGGTGACTATAATACATGTTTGTGGTAGGTTTGATAGTGTGTTGAATGGTGATTAACATTGGTGTAGGTGAAATTATTGATCGGATGTGTTTGTGATTAACATTGGTGAAATTATTAACATCTTGCAAATCCATGGTGCTTTTGTTATCAACTTTGGCGATAGCCGTTCTTTGAGATGAGCGAGGTGAGCAGTCGCCTAGGCCCCAAAATTCTTAGTTTACACAACTTCTACTGCTCTAAAAAGATAATTGATAGGATACTAAAGCCACATGAGGGCTAGGCTTTATTGTCAAACGAACGTTCGATATATGGCATAGTCCATCAAGTTTATATTTTAGCTTTGCGATTTATCTTTCGCCAATGTTGGATTAAGTTTGCACCCAAGACGAATGAGATATGGTTTAACTTCCCATCATGCTTCATATCCCCTCTTTCTTAGCCCATGTTCAGCCTAAAAACAACCCGCGCGAGAGGTGAAATATGGCACAATTGTTGAAGAGTACATTTTAATAAAAACCTCTAAGGGGGTGTTTGGGTTTGCTTATTGAAAATAGATTATTCGTTTTGAAAACGGATAATCAGATAATCAGCTGTTACAAAACGTGATTATGAAATATAGTGTTTGGATTAGATTATGCTGTTTGATATCGCAATAATCAAATAATCAGTTTTTTTTAGTGTTTGGCAAATCAGATTATTTATAACTTAACATGTGAAATGACTAAAAAGGACGTTTGTGTTATTACATATTACTTAAATTTTGTAGCTTAACATTTTTCTTATAAAACTTGACATACAAATAACAAATCATGTGTACAACGTTATATATTATCACTTCAACAATTATTTATGTATTATAATAAAGTAGAGCTACAAGAGTACAAAGGCCACAATCCTTATCCTTTCTTCACTTTCACCCACGTACCCAATCTTCATTTCCTCATCTCCATCCATCATCTTCCGTCACCACCTGCCACCCCATCCATGACCATCTTCCTCAAAACCTACAAATATAAAACTTGATTTCAAGAAAAATAGATCAACCAGTTTGTTGGTCTATATATCTTCAAGTGCCATTGCGTTAAAATCGATTACATGAAAAAAATTAGATCGTGATCAGTGGGTAAGTTTTAAGCTCTAAGAAAGAAACATAAGGGATAATCTTGTACTTTCGTGTTTAGAGGTGAACTGCGTTTTGCAAAAGTAGGTATGCACATGCTTTTTCAAAATGACGTTTTGATTGGCTCCAAACGCAAATAAGTGATTTTTAATGCTTCCTAGCCAAACACCTGCAACTAGATTATTGCGTTTTCGAAACGCAATAATCAGATAATCCGCTTACAAACGCACTCCCAAACACCCCCTAAGAAAAGGGAATCAAGCATGCGGTCGAATATGAGTAGAATAAACCATTGGAACTTGGAAGCGTAATGGTGATGTTACCATTTGGGCCAGGTGCATCATATATACGCTTCTAAGAAATAACAAACAAAAGGAAAGGTCAACAATTGTTTAGTGTCGAAGATCCATACTTTGGAAAAGATGGAGGCTCTTAACTCCTAAAATAGCAAATACATAACGGAAAATCATAGCTTGAGTGATATATGAAGCTTGTAGCATATAATTACATCATTTGCTATCCTGTTTGTGGATTATTATGTTTTTCTTATTCAACTCAGCAATCACACGAAAAAAAATCTTCAAGGGGGTACCCCGAACACAAAAACGAGAAAAGAAGGCCACAACCACAAATGATGCCAACACATAATCGAGAAGTTGGGGTGGTATACTGGTATACATATGGTGGCATCACACATTTGTCACAACTTTGCAACTCAACTACCCACCATGCTTTGGACTTATGAGTGTAACTAAAAGATTTGTTTCTTATACATTGTCTCACATTGATTGGTGACTTAAATAAGGTAAGCTTATAAACTTAAAGAGTTAATTGCAGAAATCGTCCCTAAGGTTTGGCCAAATTGCAGGTTTCGTCCCAAATAGTTTAAAATTGCAGAAATCGTCCCAAATTCAAACCTTTTTGCAAATTTTGGTCCCTGGCTTTAACTGCCGTTAAGTGACTTTCGTTAGAATTTTCACGTTAGCCCCTTTTGGCCAAAAACTGTTGCACCATTGATCCTTTTGGCCAAAACTCTTACAACGTTCATCCTTTTGGCCAAAACCTTTGCAGCGTTCATCCTTTTGGCCAAAAACTCTTGCAGCGTTCATCCTTTTGGCCAAAACTATTACAGCGTTCATCCTTTTGGCCAAAAACTCTTGCAGTGTTCATTCTTTTGGCCAAAAACTCTTGCAGCGTTCATCCTTTTATACATTATCATATGTTTTTAATCGTCTTCATCAATTTTTATGCGTTTTTTTTCGCAAATTTGAAAAAAAAAAATTGGAATTTTTTCGCAAATTTGACAAAAAAAATCCAAAAAATTTTGAAAAAAGAAAATTGGAAAACAAATCCGAAAAAAGAAAAAAAAAATCCAAAAAATTTTGAAAAAAGAAAATTGGAAAAAAATCCGAAAAAAGAAAAAAAATCCAAAAAATTTTGAAAAAAGAAAATTGGAAAAAATATCCGAAAAAAGAAAAAAAATCCAATATTTTTTCGTAAATACTTTTTTTTTCGAAATTCTTTTGAAAACAAAATTGGAAAAAAGATTCCAAAAAATTTTGAAAAAGAAAATTGGGAAAAAAAAATTGGAAAAAAAAATCCAAATTTTTTTTTCGTAAGTACTTTTTTTTTACGAAAAAAAAATTTCGTAAATACTTTTTAGGAAAAAATTCAATTTTTTTTCCTAAAAAAAAAAGTATTTACGAAAAAAAATTGAATTTTTTTTCCTAAAAAAAAGTATTTACAAAAAAAAATTGAATTTTTTTTCGTAAAAAAAAAGTATTTCCAAAAAAAAAATTTCGTAAAGAATTTCGAAATTTTTTTTTCGTAAATAATATTTTTTCGTAAATACTTTTTTTTTCGTAAAGAATTTCGAAAAAAAAAAAGTATTTACGAAAAAATATTGGATTTTTTTTTCTTTTTTCGGATTTTTTTTCCAATTTTCTTTTTTCAAAATTTTTTGGATTTTTTTTTCAAATTTGTGAAAAATTCCAATTTTTTTTTCAAATTTGCGAACAAAAACGCATAAAAATTGATGAAGACGATTAAAAACATATGAAAATGTATAAAAGGATGAACGCCGCAAGAGTTTTTGGCCAAAAGGATGAACGCCGCAAGAGTTTTTGGCCAAAAGGATGAACGCTGCAAGAGTTTTTGGCCAAAAGGGGCTAACGTGAAAATTCTAACGAAAGTCACTTAACGGCAGTTAAAGCCAGGGACCAAAATTTGCAAAAAGGTTTGAATTTGGGACGATTTCTGCAATTTTAAACTATTTGGGACGAAACCTGCAATTTGGCCAAACCTTAGGGACGATTTCTGCAATTAACTCTAAACTTAAATATGTTTTGATGACTTGTAAAATATAAAAAAGTTTAGATTCATATTTTCAAGAACGTAGAACATTTTTTTTTTTTTTTCCTGTTATATGGTTATATCACAGGTTAAGGATTTTTTGAAAAAAATATCGGATTGTGTTTATAAGTTCAATATGTCGTTTTCGAGACTGATAATTATTTTTCTTACATAGTTATTACAATTAAGTTAAGAACTTTTTGAAATATTTCATACTGTGTGTTTATAAGTTTAAATTGTCGATGTACCAAGTTTTAGTGTAGAAAAAAGTTCTTTTATAGTACTTGTCGGATTTCCTTTTGTTATATAGTTATGTTAAGGACTCTTTGAAAAGATTTCATGTGTATGTTTATAAGTTCAGTTGTTCAATATACGAGATCACGTTATAAAACAAGCTTGTTCTAATATGTACTTCTTAATAAGTTTCTTGAATATTACAACATCATATTGCTACAAATTGTCCCACATTGGTTGTTGACTTGAACAAATGTGAGTTTATCAAGACAAGCATCCTTCACATTTTTTGAATGGGATATTAACCTCTTAAAAAATGTTAAATAGTGTGTGTTTATATGTTCAAGATGGATGCTATCACTTTTTTTTATGCACACGAAATTCTTTTTTATTTCATTTTTTAACATATATATAGGTGTTTTTTATGCAAACAAATGTGAGTTTATTAAGACAAGCATCCTTCACATATTGTAATCGTCGAAGTATGAACATATATATAGGTGTTTTGACTATATGTTACATAAACTTTATCTATTACATTGCATATATTTTCTAACGAGTAGTGAAATCATTTACTGTATATCAAAATGCATTATAATGGAACTCTCCTTGATTATCCGTTTGGTCACTATGGAGGTGAACCACCACTAGGTGGTGGCAGGGGCGGAGCAAGAAATTTTTGGCCAAGAGGGCATACTTTAACAAATTTTAGAAAGTACACTATAAATTGGTACTTTGGAGAGGGGGGAGGGGGAGGGAATTACAAAAAAAGCCAAATGTTTTCGAAAATTTACATTACAATTTTTTTCGCTAGGAGGGCACTTGCCCCTTGTGACCCCCCTTTTATCTGCGCCCATGGGCGCGGGTACCTTGTTAGTCTCAACCATCGAACAGATTCAAAGGAAAAGGGATGTTTTTATTATTATTTTTTTGGTTTGTGAATGTTGTAAGGTATATTTGCACTAAGTGGTTTATTTTTATATTTTTGGTTAGGTGCTACCCATAACACCTGTTTGTGGTAGGTTTGATGGTGTGTTAAACGATGATGTTATACTGACGTGTAGGTGAAATTATTGATCGGATGTGTTTGTGATTAACATTGGTAAAATTATTAACATCTTGCAAATCGATGGTGCTTTTGTTATCAACTTTGGCGATAGCCGTCCTTCAAGATGAGCGAGGTGAGCGGTCGCGTAGGCCCCAAAATTTTTAGTTTACACAACTTCTATGCTCTAAAAAGATCATTGATAGGATACTAAAGCCTCATGAGGGCTAGGCTTTATTTCCAAACCAATGTTCAATATACAGGGTAGTTTTATATTTTAACTTTGAAATTTGTAAAACAGTAAAAAAAAAATTTTTTGATTGAAACTGTTTGTGATTAACATTGGTGACATTATTAACATCTCACAAGTCCATGACACTTTGGTTATCAACATTGGTGATACATTACAGGTTAATCAAATTGTATGCTAATATATAACTACTTAAAGTTTCACACAACTTGACTCCTAATAACTTGGTTATTGGTATTTTATGCTAGATCTTAAGCAATGGGAGATACAAAAGTGCAGACTAACGAGTGTTGGGTCGGAGAGTTTCAGTCCCAGTATTCACTGCCCCACTCTCTGTGGCAAAATTCAGACCATTGGCTGAGTTGGTGCGTGGCGCGAGAAGGGGTAGCTCGATATAGAGAACTTATTTGCTTGCCTTTAGAATACCTCATTACCAATCTTCCTTGACAAGCTCTATGAATATTATAACATCATATTGTTAGAGCTTTGCGACTTACAAGCCTAACTAGAAGATTTGTTTCTTCCAAGTTGTCCCACATTGGTTGATGACTTAAATAAAAGTAAGTTTATTAACACAAACATCCATCTTATGCTAAGATGATTCTTGGCTTTCTTGAAACTATAAATAGTTTGTGTTTATAGGTTCAGGGAATTCGGAATGTTCATTTTCGTTTTGCTCTTATACTAGAAGGATACACGCGTAAAGCAACAATTTATAGCGGTAAATAATTATACTTACGAACAAGTATTTTGGTGTGACTTTTGATGCAATACTTAAGAGAAAGTTTGAGAATTAACTAATATTTAAACTATTAATTTAAAGTGAATATTGTTATCATTTTTAAACAATTGTATTTTTAAAACTTTCCATTTAAACCGAATGAATTATAGTGAGTAAAACATGTCATTTTTAATCAAGCAGGAAAGTTTAATAAGGTGTATTAATGGATATTTTAGACAAAACATTTTACTTATTTTTAAGTTATTTTAAGTTACAATAATATGTATAAACTCTTTATAAATAGTAGATATATAGTTATTACAGGTTAAGGATTCTTTGAAAAGGTTTTATAGTGTATGTTTATAATACGTCGTTTTATTAACGTTTTTGTTTTTGTTTTTTTCTAAAATAGTTATATCGCAGTTTATTTTGGTTGAAAGTTCCAACCCAACTATTTATTAAAATCACGTTGGTTTATTTTGATCGTCGAACTATATATGAATATAAATAGGTGTTTATTGAATAGACATGCTTCAATAATAAAAATTCCATTGATACTCCTATTTTGTACTTTTCTCACTATCGTTCTTATTTTGAGTCACACACTTCCTTCTTATTCATAGGTTATGATTAAAAAAACAAAAAAAATAAACGATATCATGCTATAGATGCATTTTAAGAGCCTGTATGATTTGGGGGTGTAAAATAAAAGAATGAGATTAATGTGGGCTCCACATCTATAAAACAATTTTGGTTTATGATTTGGCTAACAAAAAAAAAAAAAAAATCTATCAAAAGTAATTTCCTACTATTATTATGGTGGGATTCACTTTCGTAAATATTGGAATGTCATTGGTAGTGATTTTTGTGATGCGGTTGTGTGGTTTTTCCAACATGGAACATAAGGGTTGTAATTCATCATTTATAGCCCTTATTTCGAAAGTTCAAGATCCAAAATTCGTTAGTGACTACAGACCTATTAGCTTGATCGGAAGTTTGTACAAAGTGGTTACTAAAGTGCTGGCTACTCCTCTTGCGTATGTGATTTCGGACCTCATTTAGATGGTCCGTTCATTATTAATGAAGTTCTATCTTGGTGTAAACATAAAAAGCAACATGCTATGGTTTTTAAAGCTGATTTCGCTAAAGCATATGATTCTGTACGGTGGGATTTTATCGACGAGGTTTTTGAGGCGTTTGGTTTTGGAAATAAGTGGCGTTCATGGATTGCTGGTAGCTTATCATTAGGTATGGCTTCTATCCTTATTAATGGCAGCCCGACATCTGAATTTCAATTCCATTGTGGGCTTAAGCAAGGTGATCCGCTCGCTCCGTTCCTTTTCATTCTTGTTATGGAATCCCTTCACCTATCATTTAATAGAGCTATTGAAGCGGGTATTTTCAAAGGCTTAAGGATTGACTCTTCTCTTATGATCTCTCATTTATTTTATGCGGATGATGCGGTGTTCATAGGGGAATGGTTTGAGTACAACATTACTCACATTCTGCACATTCTCCATTGCTTTTCGCTTGCTTCCGGTCTTAAAATTAATCTTCAAAAAAGTCATATTTTAGGTGTCGGTGTTTCTCATGAGATGGTTAATGCAGCGGCAGTTTCTCTTGGTTGTTCTGTTATGCGGGCTCCTTTCAAATACTTAGGGGTGTCAGTTGGAGGCAATATGTCTTTGGTCAAAGAATGGGACGTTGTTATTGATAAAATTCACTCTCGGTTATCTAAGTGGAAATGTAATCTTCTTTCCGTTGGGGGGAGACTTACTCTTCTCAAGTCGGTCCTCGGTTCCACTCCTATATACACTTTGTCGTTGTATAAAGCCCCTAAAGTTGTGCTTAGTATTATGGAGTCTATTAGACGTAAGTTTTTCTATGGTATCCAAGATGGTGATAAGAAGATTATGTGGGTTAAGTGGTCTAAAATTCTTGCGGCCAAAAAATATGGAGGGTTAGGAGTGTCCAGCTATTTTGCTTTAAACATGGTGCTTCTCTTTAGATGGGTTTGGAGGTTCGTTACCCATGATGATTCTCTGTGGTATCGTGTGATTTCTGCCATGCATGGACCTAGTTTTCTTCAATGTTCTTCTCGTTACTCATCGGTGTGGGGTAATATAGTACGAGAGATCCATAAGCTCAAGAATAAAGGAGTTGATTTACTCTCTTATTGTCGTATTCGTGTTGGTAATGGTATTAAGACAAGTTTTTGGAAGGACCCTTGGATCGATGACTCCCTTTTGTGCCATCGTTATCCGAGAGTTTTCGGTTTGGAAACTAATCGTGACATTTGTGTGGCCGATAAATTGTCAGATTTTATGGATGGATCTCTTCGTCGTTCTGCCAGAGGTGGGAGTGAAGAGCAACAGCTCGTTCAGCTCCAGAATTTGGTTGGTTCATCCGTTTTGTCCTCGGTCGATGATAGATAGGTTTGGTCCTTGAGTGGGGATGGGATGTTTCGTGTTAAAGATGCTAGAACCCTGTTGGACGAGATCTTTCTTCCTAAAGATCACAATGCTACTCGGTGGTGCAAGTTTATTCCGATCAAAGTCAACGTGTTTGCTTGGAAGTTGAGTATAGATCGGCTGCCTACCCGCGTGAACCTGCTCAAAAGAGATGTTTATATTCCTGATTCTTCTTGTCCGATTTGTAAGGATTCTCTGGAAGATTCTTCGCATTTGTTTTTTACTTGTAGCTTGGCTGTTGATGTTCTTCGATTGATTTGTCGTTGGTGGGGTCTGAATTGGACGCACATTTCTTCTTATGAGGAGTGGCTTTATTGGATCAAAGATATTCGGCTCGGATCCAAAATTAAGCTCATGCTGGAAGGTGTGTTCTATATCGCTTGGTGGAGTATTTGGAGTTTCAGAAATGGTCTTCTTTTTGCGGCCAAAATCCCTCGGAAGGATATTATTTTTGATGATATTGTTTCTTGTGCTTATTCTTGGTGTCATGCTAGATGTAGTAGCTCGTTTAGTTGGGTTAGTTGGTTACAACACCCTTATTTAATTTCTTTGTAATTTTCTAGCTCCTTGCTAGTTTTCCTTCAATAAAAGTTGCCGTTCAAAAAAAAATAGACGACACTGGTTGAGACTTGGACAGTTGGACCTATGTAGGTTATTTATGTTCTTGTCCATATTGATGAGTATAATTACTGTATACCAAAGTTTTACCTTAAGGCCAACTCATATAGTAACATAGCAAAACTAAGGTATCGTTTAGTTGTAGAAAACTTTTCTTGTCTTTTAAATTTTTTGAGAATTGAATGGTTTTTCTTCTGTAGAGAAGAGTTGTGAATTTTGAAAACCCGTTTAGTTTGAGTTATATTTTTTTTTTAAAGATTACCTCGGATTGCGACGGTGACGGAGACGGTGGGCGATGGAGGATGACACGAGTTAAAATTTTGTATTTTTATTTGCTACTTATTGATTTTCAGCAATCACAGTCGTAAAATTATTAAGACCTCACAAGTCATGCTCGCTCCTTTTTTGTGTAATAGTTTCCAATAATATCATATCATTTATTGGAGTAGGATACATGCCCATCAATTACATGCTTCTGCTTTCTTGTGTAATAGTTTTCCAAAGTGACACATGCAAAATAGAAAAAGGGTATTATTGATTGAATATGTTTGTGACTAACATTGGTGAAATTATTAACATCTCGCAAATCTATGGCGCTTTTGTTATCAACATTGGCGATACATTACATACAGAGCCGTCTCTTAGGGTGTACGAGATGAACGGCGATCACCCAAGGCCCAAAAAAAAGGTTATTAGTTTTACACAAGTTCTACTTTTCTAAAAAGATTATTTATAACAAACTAAAGCCTCATGAGAGATAGGCTTTATTTGATACCAACATTCAGCATACGAAGTAGTCCATCAAGTTTATATTTTAGCTTTGAGATTTATCTTTCACCAATGTGGGATAAGTTTGCACCAAGACAATTGAGATATGGTTTAACTTCCCATCATGCTTCATATCCCCTCTTTCTTAGCCCATGTTCAATCTAAGAACAACCCGAGAGGTGCAATATGGCACAATTGTTGAAGATTACATTTTAATAAAAACCTGTAAGAAAAGGCAATCAAACATACGGTCGAATATGAGTAGAATAAACCATTGGAACCTAGAAGCGTAGTGGTGATGTAATAACCAATTGAGCTTTTGCACATTAACAGGCCACAGCCTCAATGATGCCAGTGAGAACCGTCGTTTGCAAGATAGGGTGGCATCACACATTTGTCACCATGAAATATATATTTCTAGGAAACACACGAAACCCATACAGCGTTTGGCACCTTTGGAGACGAACGAATTCTCATTATGTTCAAGAGCCTACATTCTCACAACAAATGACATTACAAAAAGTAGCTCATTAAGTTTATGTCTTACTTGTGAGAGTTATCTTTTACCGATGTGGCAATAAACTACAATAATAGTTGGGGACACTTCTTCTTGCTTGTGTAATAGTTTTCGGGATAATACCTTTAAAAAGCATTATACTTGTCCAAAAATACTTTTTAAAGTAGCGAACAAAAATAAAATACTCTTGTGAGCACTAATGTTGACATTTTTGTCTTTATGTGAGTATTATTTACCCTTCCAAATTAAATAAATGATCCATGTGGGTTTGCCAAAATTGCATCCACTCTCTCTAGGGTAAATTACATAAATGGTCCCTGTGAAATTTTCTTTTGTCACAAGTCAAAAAATTTTATCGGAAAAAGTTTGTATCTTTTGTCACGAGAAAAATATTTTAGAAAAAAAGTTTTTTGACAAAAAATTCCAAAAAAAAAAAAATTGAAAAAGAATTTCGAAAAAAAATATTTGGAAAAAAAGAACGAAATTAAAATTTTGGAAAAAAAATCAAAAAACGAAATTGGGATTGTGGATGCAATTTTCTACAAACGATAGGGATTATTTATATAATTTACTCTAGGGACGGTGAATGCAATTTTCAAAAGTCCAAAGGGTAAAATGGTCATCACAGGTTTAACTACTCACATAACGACAAAAGTGTCAACATTGGTACTCAAAGAGTATTTTTTTTGTTCGTTACTTAAAAAAGTATTTTTGGACAAGTATAATGTTTTTTTAAAGTATTATCCCATAGTTTTCCAAAGTAAAACAGTAAAATGTATTTTTGATTGAAATTGTTTGTGATTAACATTGGTGAAATTATTAAGATCTCACAACTCCATGGCATTTTGGTTTTCAACATTGGTGATACATTACAGGTTAATCAAAATTTCTGCTGTTATATAACTAATTAAAGTTTCACACACCTAGGGTAAATTACATAAATGGTCCATGTGGGTTTGCCAAAATTGCATCCACTCTCTCTAGGGTAAATTACATAAATGGTCCCTGTGAAATTTTCTTTTGTCACAAGTCAAAAAAATTTATCGGAAAAAGTTTGTTTCTTTTGTCACGAGAAAAATATTTTAGAAAAAAAGTTTTTCGACAAAAAATTCCAAAAAAAGTTGAAAAAGAATTTCGAAAAAACGAACGAAATTAAAATTTTGGAAAAAAATCGAAAAACGAAATTGGGACTGTTGATGCAATTTTCTACAAACAATAGGGATCATTTATATAATTTACCCTAGGGACGGCGGATGCAATTTTCAAAGTCCAAAGGGTAAAATGGTCATCACAGGTTTAACTACTCACATAATGACAAAAATGTCAACATTAGTACTCACAAAGAGTATTTTTTTTGTTCGTTACTTAAAAAAGTATTTTTGGACAAGTATAATGTTTTTTTAAAGTATTATCCCATAGTTTTCCCAAGTGACATTTGTAAAACAGTAAAATGTATTTTTGATTGAATGTGTTTGTGATTAACATCGGTGAAATGATTAAGAACTCACAAGTCCATGGCACTTTGGTTATCAACATTGGTGATACATTACAGGTTAATCAAATTGTATGCTAATATATAACTAGTTAAAGTTTCACACACCTTGACTCCTAATAACTTGATTATTGGTATTTTATGCTAGATCTTAAGCAATGGAAGGTACAAAAGTGCAGACTAACGAGTGTTGGGTCGAAGAGTTTCAGTCCCAATATTCACTGCCCCATGTGACAAAAATCAGACCATTGGCTGAGTTGGTGCGTGGCGCGAGAAGGGGTAGCTCGATATAGAGAACTTATTTGCTTGCCTTTAGAATACCTCATTACCAATCTTCCTTGACAAGCTCTACGAATATCATAACATCATATTGTTAGAGCTTTGCGACTTACGAGCCTAACTAGAAGATTTGTTTCTTCCAAATTGTCCCACATTGGTTGGTGACTTAAATAAAAGTAAGTTTATTAACACAAACATCCATCATATGCTAAGATGATTTTCGATTCTCTTGAAACTATAAATAGTTTGTGTTTGTAGGTTCAAGGAATTCGGAATGTTCTTTTTGCTTTTCTCTTATACTAGAAGGATACCTGCGTAAAGCGACAGTTTATAGCTGTAAATAATTATACTTATTTACATGTATTTTGGTGTGACTTTTGATGCAACACTTACGAGAAAGTTTGAAAATTAACTAATATGTAAACTATTAATTTAAAGTGAATATTGTTATCATTTTTAATCAAATGTATTTTTAAAACTTTCTATTTAAATCAAATGAATTATAATGACTAAAACTTGTCATTTTTAATCGAGGGTAAGTTAATAAAGAGTATTAATGAAAATTTTAGATAAAACATTTTACTCATTTTTAAGTCATTTTAAGTTACAATAATATGTATAAACTCTTTATAAACAGTAGAGATATAGTTATTACAGTTTAATGATTTCTTGAAAAGATTTCATAGTGTGTGTTTATAATACGTCGTTTTATTAACGTTTTTGTTTTTGTTTTTTTCCAATATGGTTATATCAAAGTTTATTTTGGTTGAAAATTCTAACCCAACTGTTTATTAAAATCATTGGTTTATTTTTACATGTTTATTCAATAAACATCTATGAATATAAATAGGTGTTTATTTAATAGACATGCTTCAATAATAAAATTTCCATTAATACTCCAAGTATGTACTTTTCTCACTATCGTTGTTATTTTGAGTCGCACACTTCCTTCTCTTTAGGAGTGATGAAAAAAACAAAAAAACAAACGATATTAAGCTATAGAGCTCGATGCATTTTAAGAGCCCGTTTGGTTTGAGGGTATAAAATTAAATAATATAATCAAATTGGGCTCCACATTTAAAAAACAGGTTTGGCTATCAAAAAAGAAATGAATCTATCAAAAGTAATTCCTTGCTAGTATGGTGGGATTCACTTCTTTTTTGTTAGCCAAACCACAAACAAATAGACGGCACTCGTTGAGACTTGGACAGTTGGACCTATGCAGGTTATTTATATTCTAGTCCATATTGACTCGAGTATAATTATTGTATACCAAAGATTTACCCAAAGGCCAACTCATATGGTAACATAGCAAAACTAAGGTGTCGTTTAGTCGTAGAAAAAACTTTTGTTTGTTTTTAAATTTTTGAGAAATGAATGGTTTTTCTTTTGTAAAAAAGAGTTGAGAATTTTGAAAACCCGTTTAGTTTGAGTTATATATTTTTTTTAAAGTGGGCGGTCGAGGATGACACGAGTTAGAAAAAAAGTAAGAAGAGTAAAATAAGCTTTTCATATTTTTAGTTAAAATTTAGAAAATGATAATTTTACATTTTCTTAAAATTATTGAAAAAAATTGTGACTAAAAGGAATTTTCAGTTTTTTCCATTTTCGGGTGATTTTTTTTTTAAAGAAAAATAAAGTATTTGTCTCCGACTTTTTTAAAATAATCCAAGTGATTTTCTCGAAATCGTTTGAGTCGTCCGTTTGTGACATAAATGGCATAAAGATAAAGCCACAAACAACCTTGTTGTCGTATTATTTTTATTTTCCACTTATTGAAATTTTCATTTTCGCTACTCACATTCGTAAATTATTAAGACCTCACAAGTCATGCTCACTCCTTTTTTTGTGAAATAGTTTCCAATAATATCATATCATTTACTTTCTCCGTCTCAATTTTATTGTCCATCTTTCCTTTTTAGTATTTCTTAAAATAATTGTCCACTACTAAAAATAATAATTGGATTTGTTTAAAGTTACCATATTATCCTTTGTCCAAATTGATATTTACAAAAATAAAAGAAAACACTAATTAATTATCAAAGGGAAAAAGTGTCTTTTTTAGCTTTTTGTAGAAATCAAAACAGAAATTAATGCATATTTTTTAAACTGTGTATTTTTTGTCTGTGAACAATAATTTTGAGACGGAGCCACGGAGGTAGTATTGGAGTACTGGAGTAGCATGCCATCAGTTACATGCTTCTGCTTTCTTGTGTAATAGTTTTTTCAGAGTGACATTTGTAAAGTAGTAAAAGAGTATTTTTGATTAGATATGTTTGTGATTAACATTGGTGAAATTATTAACATCTCACAACTTCTAGTGTTCTAAAATCATTGGTTGATCATAAAGCCTCATGAGGGTTAGCTAGGCTTTATTACCAAACCAATGTTCAATATATGGCGTAGTCCATCAAGTTTATATTTTAGCTTTGAGATCTATCTTTCACCAACGTGGGATTAATTTTTCACCCAAGACGAATTAGAAAGCATAGTTGTTGGCACTTTAGGCCCATGAGTTGATAACACCTGCCTTGCATCTTTGCAATATGCTGATTGCAAGGATATCGGCTGGTAAATGAACAAACGTTGGGGTTTCCTTACAGTAATGTTGTCGTGCACTTTCATACCTTGAACACTTTTTTTTTTTTTACCTGGGTTTCGACTCGACATTGCGAGCCGACTAATCCCAGGGCGACTACCCTTTTTGGATAGCCCGGAGTCATCGCAGGTGAAACCTCCGTGCCACATGGGGATTAATTTTCTCCCCAAGGTTTGAACCTGGGACCTCCAAGGCTTGAACACTTTCATACCTTGAACACTTTGCTCGCTATGTGGTTTAACTTCCCATCATGCTTCATATCCCATGTTTCTTAGCCTGTGTTGAGCCTATGATCAACCCAAGAGGTAAGATATGGCACCATTGCTGAAGATTATACATTTTAATACAAACTTGTACAAAAAGGCAATCAAACATACGGTCGAATATGCGTAGAATAAACCATTGGAAGATTGTTCATTTCGTTTACACGTGAATTTTCATTTCTAGCTTTTGGAATAAGTAATATACGAGATCGCCTCATAAAACTGACCTTGTTGTAACACTTAATTACATTCTTTCTTAATAAGTTCTTAGGTAAAAGCCATAAATGCTTAACATACTTTCCAAAAAAAACTCATTCTACATATTCTATTTTTTTAATTGTTACTATTCTTACTTAAGTTTGTAATTTTTTTCATAATACATAATTTGATGTTTCTCTCTCATTTGAAATGACTTAAATGCCCTACTTCTCCTGCTTCTGAAACAAAAACCCAGATCTTTCAAAAATTTGTAATTAACTGATTGTTTCTTTTTTTCTTGATCTCGATTTTATTGTTTAACAAATATCTTAATCTTTTTTGTTCTTTTAAGCACCACAAACAAGATTCTTACTAAAACTCAACCACGAAATCTTTCTTGATGATAAGGTTTAATTTCTTGTCTTGAAAACTTTCTTTTGCTTCTCGAACCCAACTTAAACACATTCTTGATATTAGGCTTTTGTTGCGATTTGGGTTTCAATCCAGGTTAGTTTTTGTATATGTTCTTGGTTTTTCAAAGATCGATAAAAGGGTTTTTGGTTAGATCTTTAATTACCTTTTCTTGAATGGATGAAACCCAACATCTTGTTTTGTTGTGTGTCTCGAGTCTTGGTGAATTATCTTGCTACAGATTTGATTCGAATCTGTGACAGATCGATGATGGGTATATGTTTAACTTTCATATCTTTTATAAGATGAAACTTGAGATCTTTAACTCTTTGTTTGCCACTCTAAAAAAATGTGACCGAATTTAACAGTAGTATCAGTCACCATGGGCTATACCATTGCAAACTACAAATGAAACAATAATGTGTTGAAATAACTTGGGTGTTTCATGAAATTGATGATGATGGCAAGAAAGCAGAGTATGGACACACTAATATGATTTAACTTTTTGGACCAAGTCTTGGTTTCACCCTTACAGTGACTGAATCGCCCTTTTTTCTTGTCCCCCACGTAAATAACTTCCCAACTGGCGGAAATGGGTTATTAATGGAGGTACAAGATGAAGATGTGATGAATGTCTAAAATACCCCTTAAGAAATCATTTTAGTTATGTATAATGAAAAGAAATACAAAGTTTAGTAAGAAGAATAACAATAAAAAAAGTATAGTATGTAGAATGGGTTATTTTTGTAAGTACATTAAGCATTTATGGTTTTTTTCCTAAGTTCTTCGAATGTTACAACGTCATATTGTTAGTTGGAGCTTGGGACTTATGAGCGTAACTAAAAGATTTTTGTTTCTTGTACATTGTCCCACTTTGATTGGTCACTTAAACAATAGTATGCTTATAAACATAGGCCTTTTTAATACGTGTAGAGATGTGTTTTAGAACCATGAAATATTTCTTTTTACTTTTTCTGTTATATAGTTATTACAGGTCAAGAATCTTTCGAAAACATTTTTTTCTTTTTCTCTTAGAGCATGAGGTACAATAACACTTGGTCCGGCGTTATGCCGACGTGGCCAAGCGTTATACGGCGTTATCATACCATCAACCACCAACGCTCAACGCCGTTTTGTCCTACGTTGCTGCAGCAACGTACGTTAATAGCTTTGCATTTTTTTTTATTTTCTTGGTAATTAAAATGGAAAAAACAAATTTTGTGTGTGTTAGTGTATGTTTTGGTGTGGGATTTGAGTCGAGAGGTAGAAGGACACATCACAAATTGATTTAGTTTAATAGATTTCTTTCGTTTAGTCCTTGTGGTTTCTGTATTTATGGTTTTAGTGCTTGTTTTCTTCATTACAGTTTGGGTTTTTTTTGTTATATATTTTTTTTAAGTTAATAACATTTTTATTTTTAGTTATTTTTTTAAATAAAAATGTAATTTGTTTTTTATTTCTTATTATGTTTAAATAATTGGAAAAGAACAAAAAGTATGGCTCAAAATGTGGTGTTATGATGGTGTTATGATAAAGGGTGGTTTTTTTGTGTTAATGTTGAAATGTTAAAGCTGATGTAGCGCTGACGTGACGCGATGTTATAGAATAACTTAAATTACGACACCTTATGCTCTTTTATGTTATTAAAGGTTGATGATTTTTGGAAAGAGTTCGCAGTGTATGTTTATAAGTTCAATATATGAGATTTTATTTATTTATTTATTTGTTTTCCGGTTAATTTCTTTGTCTTTTATTACTGTTAACAAGAATTGGGATATACGAGATCACATTATAAAACAAGCTTGTTCTAATATGTACCTCTTAATAAGTTTCTAGAATATTACAACATCATATTGCTGCAAATTATCTCACATTGGTTGTTGATTTGAATAAAAGAGAGTTTATTGAGATAAGCATCTTTTGAATAATCGAATTAGATAGTAATCTCTTGAAAAATGTTAAACGGTGTATGGTTATATGTTCAAGATGTTATGAATTTCATTTTTTTATGCAACGAAATTTCTTTTTTATTTTCTTCCATAGTTGTTATTACAAGTTAAGTACTTTTTGAAAATATTTTGTAATGTACGTGTGTTTATAAGTTTAATAGGTTGTTTTACTAAGTTTGAACGCATATACTAATTTGAATCAACTACATTTCTTTTCCATTTTTGTCCTTGTTGTTTATAGGGTATTTCGTTTTCTCCATCATACCTTTAGACCATCCACGATAGTGTGGTTTAGCATGCGTCTAAGTTTGCCATTGTGCCACCTAAGCTAAGAGAACACGTCTTCCTTATTACAGAAGACAAGGAGCACGCGTCTTAAAGCAAGAAAAAGGAAGACTTGGTCTTGTAGACGACTGAGTCGTGAGAGTATGGTTTTTTTCTTTTTGTGCATAGTTCGACATTGTCGTGAAAGAAGGAAACGGTGTCAAATGTTTGGTGGACTCAGGCCTCTCAGAGCTAGCTACCAAGTCGGTATATCCATTTACCACAACACGAAACAACAAGAAACATGAGTCATGACCATTGATATATTAAGGCTTGACGGTCCCAACCATGACCAAGTGGTCAAACCGTCAAACCCATTGCCCGTGCTGCTAAAACTCTGGGCTTCTTCCAGGTAGTGAACCATGGTGTTCCGTTAGAACTCTTGGATTCGCTTAAAAGAGGTAACTAGTTTTTTAACCAACCAATCGAGTATCATGCGGTAAGGATACTAATTTGTTCGATAAACAACCAATGTATATATAGTACCTTATTTATCTTTTATTTTCTTTAAATCATTTGAGTCGTCCATTTAGGAAACAAATGGCGTAAAGATTAAAGCCAGAAATGTTGTCGTGTTATTTTTATTTGCTTCTTATTGAATGTTTCATTTACAGCAGTTACAATCGTAAAATTACTAAGACCTCAATGTATACTTTTCAAAGATACAACATCGCATTTAAGTTCAGATTACAGCATAGTTACAGCATAACATTCAATGTTATGAGATTTCACATGTTCCACTTTTTCACTTTTCACTTTTCCAATTGTTGATTATTTGACCATTTTCTGTTTTTATGTAGTATAGATATAGATTGTACACAAAAAGAGTATTATTGATTGAATATGTTTGTGATTAGGATTGGTGAAATTATTAAGATCTCACAAATCCATGGCTCTTTGGTAATCAACATTGGCGATACATTACAGCAGAGCCGTCATTGAGGGTGGGCGAGGTAAGCGATCGCCCAGCCCTAAAAACCAATTCTTAGTTTACGCAAGTTCTACTGTTCTAAAAAAATATTGGAACATAATAAAGCCTCATGAGTGCTAGACTTTATCATGATGCCAACAGTTTATATGTGAAGTAGTCCATCAAGTTTATATATTAGCTTTGAGATTTATCTTTCACCAATGTGGGATTAAGTATGCACCAAGACAAGTGAGATATGGTTTAACTTCCCATCATGCTTCATATCCCCTGTTTCTTAGCCCGTGTTCAGATTTAGATCAACTCGAGAGGTGAAATATGGCACCATTGCTGAAGATTACATTTTAATAACAACGTTTACGAAAAGGCAATCAAACAAACGGTCGAATATGAGTAGAATAAACCATTGGTGGTGGGTGGCGGCGGTGGAGCTGGGCGGTGGTGGCGGTCGATGGTGGTGGCGGTGGTGGTGGTGGTGGGTGGAGTTGGTGGTGGTGGTTGTGGTGGGTGGTAGTGGTGGATGGTGGCGAAGGTATTATTCCAACGTGAAAAGGCCGGCCGAAACTTAAACGTGTTAATATACTAAAAGTCCGAAGAAAAGTCCAAAATACATCCCTCTGTTAGTAAAATAGTGAATGAGGACAAACGATGCAAATATTTTAACTTGCGTTTGGAGATAAGGGGAGAAATAATTTGCACCGTTAGTCCTCGCTGACTACTTTATTAACGGAGGGATGGTTTTTTGCCTACTTTACTAACGGAGGAATGGTTTTATGCCAAAATAAAATCACGAGGATGTAAAGCGAAACATGAGACAAACCACAAAAATGTATTTTGGACTTTACTCTTTTAAATAAGTAACATTGGCTATATTAGTTTATGTCATGTTGAGATGACATCATGTATGAGTAATGTTGTACAAAAGTTGATGTTTAAATGCTTTCAAATGTGTAAAATAATGAGATTTTAATGAGATATAAAAAACCAGTATAGTTGAATATGCTCAACTTTTGAAGTTGATATGATAATATGATGATCAATCTAAAGGATTATAGCTATAGACGTGGTTGAAGTAAATAATATATTGTTTAGTTCTCAAGCAAAGTACATAGTATATACTAATTTCATGCAATGAAGTTACTTTGTGACCTACTAGGTTGATGCAGACCAGGTATTCCTGTCCGAAATCACTATAATACTTGCATGAAACTCTAAATTATATACTTAATTACTCGTCTTCTAAGTTATCAATTTAAGTATTGCAAATAATCTTCGAATCACATTTAGAATCGGGTATATACTTTAATCGTTCAATATTATTTACGCTTTAGTCGTACATGAGCACAAACATAAAAAAATGTTGAATTTTTGGGTACTTTTATCCATAGGACGCTCCTCATTATCCATGGGTTATGGGTTATGGGTCATGGGTCATGGGTCCTAGACTTTGGACCATGGGTATCCAAGTAGATACAATGTATCTAGAAGATGCAATGCATCTAGTCAATGGGTTATGGGTTAGCTCCATGAGTTATGGATATGCTCCATGGGTATGGGTCATGGGTTATGGTTTTTACCCATCCTAATAAACTATTACAATAAATGAATCATTACAACAAGTTATATTAAATGACTATATATGTAGATGCTTTACAAAAATAACATGTATCCTTATAATTTTACTTATGATAACTTTATATTTGTTATCAACAAAATACAAAGAGATCGCTAAATATTAATAAACGTTTATACGATTTATTTGTATTAACAACATGCATGCCATTACTCAATTAATCAAATGCCTTATAAGCAAACAAAATCACATGATAAATAAGGATATACTTTATGGCACAATCTGAATCAACTAATATATATTTTACTTATACTTAATAGCTCAATTATTCTTTAGCAACCGTAACAATAATGTTGCAAACTTCACAATAATTTCGGCTTATATTTTCTCCTTTGTTCATGATCCGACATCATACACAAAAAATGCTCATATTCACAAAAATGATGCTCACATTCGCAATGATAACTTCATTCTTGTATTTCCGTTTACTCCTACCTCAATATGCCACTTTATTGACATGTTGTGTTCTTATAATATGCACCATAGTATTTCCCTTAACCACTTCCACAGTTATGCTGCTTGATGCCTATTATGTGATCATGTTCAATTTCACAAGACGGACCATTATCAAGTAAAAAACGTGTTTAATGATATTTATTTAATAACTCGTTATTTTGTGCGGCCACAGGTAAATAATAGTCTAAAATTTATATAGACAAACTTTTCACAAACTTTCCCTAGATAATTTTCTCCACAATATATTAAACAATAAGTGATTACATGAGCAAATAATTTTTTTTTAAGTAAATTTATTTGTGCGAGCTTTAAGGAGAATTATCTAATTTTCACAATAACCACTTTAATAATATTTTTATCAATGCATCATTCGTTATATTTGCATAGAACAAACCTTTAACACTCCGAATACATATTATTTAACATGCTTTTCAGTGGTGGCAAGTGCCACTAAGAAAAACAACACAAAACATGTGGAAATTATCTAATTTCCACAATAACCACTTTAATAATATTTTTATCAATGCATTATTCGTTATATTTGCATGGAACAAACCTTTAACACTCCGAATACATATTATTTAACATGCTTTTTATTGGTGGCAGGTGCCACTAAGAAAAACAACACAAAACATGTGACCATCAGACAATGCATGGTACATCTATTAATTGCTTATCGTTTTCTTTATCTTGGTGATCATATAGCAATAACAATGAAAAGGAGATAAGAATACAATGACAAGTTTTGTGCACACATAAGAAATATTTCATTTTCATAGTCTGATCATGTGCTAATTGCAATACACATCCATCAAAACTTTACAAGTTGTTTGTTTTGAGGGTTTTGATGCAAAGTATTGGATTAAGAGTGAAAAACATTGTTTGTTTCATGCATAAGGATTTTGAAATAGTGATCCATACCCTTAGATTATGGATTTCACGAATCCTCACCAGCTTAGTGGGTTTATTTGTTTGCTTTTCTGACTTGTAGGCCTGCCTCATATAATAAAAGATAATAATACAAAGAACACATTATTATATGTATTTTTGGGTTTGACTATGGTATGAATCAAAGATTATTTTATATTAGAAACAAGAACTTTTTAATTATTATTTTATTATAAAATTTATTAAATATCCAAATCCAACACCAAACCCATTTATAAATCAAACGGATTTATATGAATTATATATTTTCTCTCTCATACATTAAATTCAAATTCAAATCCTAATTCAAATCAAAATCATAATCAAAATCCAAATCCTAAACCCGTCAACAAACCAAACGAGCCTTAGTTTCACTACTTTACATTTTGTGTCTCTTTTTTATGCACAAAACTCAATATAAACCATGATATATGTACTAATAAAAATTTAAGATGCATACATGCATCAAGTAGTGCATGCGATCAATTGATTAAAAAGGTGTCACGTTATCTCTCATTACCAATAAGATTTTAAAGTTTAATGTAAACACAGTAAGAATATATATACTAGATCAAGTCCTTTTATATAGTATAATATATCTCATATTTGAAAACATATTATAAGATCAGTCAGATATAATAACGTTTCACATTTAACATGACCTTGACGACTTTTAGGTACCAAGATATTACCTACAACTTAACGTATCAACGAATAGATAGTGTTGATACAAAAGTTGGGCGTTCCTTGTTCGGGGCTTCGGCTCTCGTACCAATTGCTGGTTGTTGCTTGAGACCTGCGCACTAAGAGACAGAAAACACCGTTAGGCTTACCGTGGGATTGTCTCCCACGATTATCCTCCGGCGTGAGAGTAAGTAATCGGTTTAGGGTTAAAGGAGAGTTAGGGTTTGTCGATCATACCTTTAACGAGGGATGGGATTCCCTTTATATACACACGGAATCCTTGTTGGTTCCGTGTTCCTCAACCTTCGGCGTATCCCGCCTAAGTCGGTTGGGGAATGATTATCTCCATATTTAGGAGATATCCGATATCTATTCCGTAAATAGCTTTGGGCTTGGGCTTTCGTGAGCCCAAACACTTATTGGCATTAGCCCAGTCCGTGCTGGACTTATGAGTATTGGACTCTAGTCGGGTGCGTGACCCGGATATAGACTATACGTCATTATGTCCCCCCAGTCTAGTATGCGCAGTGACTAACTGCGGATGCTAGACTAATAACCGTAGTCATTGAAAAAACTTCAAAGCGTAGCCAAGAAGCCATAAAAATATACCCACCGATACATTGTATCTAGACATGGGATTAAAAAAAATGGGTGCCTCGTAAGTCAGGGGAAAGTAACTGCAAGAGCGTCCCATCAAGCTATCTCAGCCACACAATTAGTGCAAGTGGGGTCCACGTGTCACGCATCGCATGGATGAGGAAAAGTATATAACACATCGTTTCATTTTCACTGTGTTTCTCACAGTAAAAAGAAAACTCAATCCGCCATTGTTCAAGAGAACTTGCAGTTGCAATCTAGAAACCAACCTATTTCAAAGGTAGTCGCGCGTGCGCTTTCTCAAAAAACAACAACACCATGGTCAAACAATTGTCTGACTTCACTTCCCACCTCACCGAGAGCGATCTCTTAGAATTCACCTCGGACTACTTTATACCCCTTGACGTGCATCCGGTTATTCCGGGTGCGCGGGCATCTATTGCGGATTTCCCCGAAGGGAAAGTGGGGTATATACACGTTTTTTCGAATTCGCGAATCAACGTGTGCCCCTGTCCCGCTTTCTGTGCGATGTATTAAACTATTACAATCTGCACATATCCCAGTTGCACTGCATCGGTGCGGCTAAAATTACCAATTTTGAGGTGAATTGCCGCATCGCGATTAACCCAACCATCCACCTATTCCGCGCCTTCTATCACACGACCTGGGCGCATGGGTGGGTATCCTTTGCTAAGCGCGCTGGTAGACTTCAGTGTTACACTGATAAACTAGACTCGCTTAGGAATTGGAGGGAGTTCTTTTTTTGGGTAGATGACACATGCTTCCCGTGGCATTATAATTTTTATACCCGGGGTACGTTAGAGAGGGATGAGTGCCCCTTGCCTGGATCTTATGTCGCTGAGGATGCGGAACTGATAAATGCTAACCGCATCCCTATTAGTTTCTACCCAGAGGAATTTTTGGTGCATATGGGCATCAGCCGTAATTTTTTCGGTATGCCGGATGAGATGCCAATTTTCTTAGGCGCCAATGGCCAGGGTGGGTACTCATTCTTCCGCACCCCTTTTTGTAATTAATGTAAGAGCTTTCCGCCTTTTTGCCGCGCATTATATAACTTGTGTTATTTGTTGTCTTTTATTGCGCAGAGATGGATCTATTTACCGTGGTGCATCTAGCAAAGCCCGTTGAGGTAAAGACAGGGGTACGGCCCTTGAAAGAGGGTGAAGAGCCGATACTGGACGCCACCGCAGGCGCACTGGAGTTGAACGTAGAAGAAGCAGGACCGTTCTTCCGCTGCAGTAGAAGCGACGCCGCTGCAAAGCGCGCTGCCCCCTCGGGTGCCCTCCCCAATAGCGCAGCCACCACCCGTAGCAGTGGCGCATCCCATGGACGAGGAGGTGGAGGAGCAAGAGTCCTGGTTAAAACGCAAAAGGATGCTCGGGGAGGATGGCGCGAGCTCTTCAAGGAAGAAACGTCCTGTGGTCTTCAATGTGGAATCATCTGCAAGTGAAGCTGCGTCATCGCACCCATCAACGAATGTCTCTGGCCCCCAGTAAGTAATCTCGACAATACTTGTTTTCTTTTCGTTTTGCTTTTTCAACTGTTCATATGAGAAACTGACAAGTCTATGTCTATGTCTGCAGGTTTGAAGCTGCTGAGCCACAGAGCCAAAAAAGTGAGGATATGGCTGCTGGAGATGCTCCAATGGGGCAACTGATGGAAGAGTTGGTGCAGGTGTCTGCGCATCAAGCTTCACTGGTTGAGAAGCTGAGGGTTCAAATCTCTGGTCAAGGCGCTCAAAAGGATCAGACAATTGCGTTGCTGGAGGCGCAGTTGGCTAGTACCAAATCAAATGGAGAGCTCCTGAGTAACGTATGCCCGAGGATGGCCGATGAAAAGATGGCGCTAATGGGCCAAATAAAGCAAGAGCTACCGAGTCTTCTGGTACAAGTCTTCGTGGTCTCCGGGCAATCAAGTATTTGGAGAAGAGCAAGGATGGGTGACCGCCAGATGGAGACGCTTGTGCCACTGTAAAGAAGCCCTCGAGGTGCAGGAAATGAAACTGCGCAAGCTTAGCATAGAGTATGACGATGAGTTATATCCCCAACTCCTGTCTACCATTGCTGAGCGCAGATGGCTCATAGGTCATGGGCTTCGTCTTGCTGCGTTGAGTACCCTCGAGTCGCAAGAAGTGGTTGATTCCTTTGGGGATGTAGTCCGGTGTGCGCTGGGGCGCGGGAAAGCAGAGGCTGTGGAGAAGCTGCATGAGGCTAATCTTCTAAAGGTGCCCGTTGAACAGGTACCTAATTATGATGCAAAGGCTTATGATAACCTTGTCGCTGCCATGAAGAAGATGAAGGACTTAGAGCTCCCCATGATTGCTGAACTGGAGCGCGATCAGGATTATCCCATAGATGTTATTATGGTAGGTTTGACTCTAGCACGCCATCGTGGTGGAGAGGCCATTGCGCAGCCAGACCATTATCTTAAGCCTGATGACTCCCAACTGCACGTTCAGATTTGCGCGCCCCAAGGATATCCTGAATCCTTTTGCCTTGGAGAAGGAAATGCCCTTGAAGCAAGTTCTGGAAGTGCATGCTACGAGACTTGCCAAAAAAGAAGGGATTAAGGGTAAGGCGTCCCTGTGGTGGCGTGGTGCGCACATCTCCCCGTGACCGATGGAATACCGCTTAGTGTTGCAACTGTGTCGCGCCAAGATTCCGACCTCCTAAAGAGGCTAAGTGATGTGAAAGATGCAGCCAGCCGCGTAGGTAGCGCATCTCTGGAACGGTGTAATAGTTGGTAGGTGTGTATGTTGTAAAGTGGCAGTCCTTTTGTAATAACTCGTAGTTATTTAATAAAATCTTCTTTTTTTAAGTTCGTATGGATATTATTGCAACTTGTGATATGTATGCTTATCTGTTTGTCTTTGCGTAAAAGAGATATTCGTTACACAAGCGCGAGTAATATAGGAAATTCATAGTCATGTATGAAAATCATAGTATACTTAAAAAAAATCTAAGTATTGTATATCATAGTCATATATGTTGTGATATGTAGCGTATCAAATACCACACTAAGGAATCAAGTATCTTGGTTCCAAAGTTGTTAAACGTGCACATGTGCGTTGTTGCGCATTCATCGTGGGATGCACAAAACTTATTCCAACATCTTGAGAATAAGGTGTTTAACAAGGATACGTGATCCAGCGTTGATGGGTTTGCAACCCTCTTATTCAACAAGTTGTTTAGTAGGTTAACTTATCCTTTTGCCATCGTGGGTTTATTTTGGTGCATGCATGCCATGTAGGCAAGAGATAAAAGATTGTTAAGACATACAGTATATGGAAATAACAAATTGAAATGTGTCACGGAGTTAGCTAGAAACCTGACGCTTTATTAATACTTGCAAGTTTTTATGAGAAACAAATAAGACATTATACTAAGGGAATAAAAAGTACATACATAGATGTTTATTGGGTACTTTAGTAAAGTGCCTGAGCTTGTTGGCAGTAGCCACTCCTATAGGTAGCACCTCTTGAGGTTGCAGATGTTCCATGTGCGGCGGTTCCACGGCCATTCAAGCCTCGCAGCTTGTACGCGCCTGTTCCTAGTGCTTCAATAACCTCATAGGGTCCTTCCCACTTTGGTCCAAGCTTGCCCGTGTCTTCTGTGTGGCTCGCATCATTGGCGCAGTAGACGAAGTCACCTGGTTTGAATGAAACACTGTGTAGAAAACTATAAGGGGGGTTGAATAGTTTACCAATTAAAATCTTGTTTTGAAACTTATTGAAAAGATCAATTGATATTGATCTTAGATATGTTAATGAAATATGCAAGCAATATGTAAAGAGTAAATAAGGAAAAAAATGATCAAACCACAACAAGTTGTTTATAGTGGTTCGGTCTACAAGGACTCTTTTTCCTTGCCCTACTCCACTCCTCGAGTCTCACACTCGAGAGTTTAACTTCACTAGTCAACAAGCTCCTTTCACCGGCGGAGAAAACCTTTACACTTCGCTTACACTATTTCCGACACTAAGCTAGATGTCGAGTTCTTTCCAAGGGTACAACTACTCCCACACACAATGTATTTTGAGGACTAAAATACTAACCACTCACACTCACAAGATGGTTTAATATAACAATGAAGTATGAATCAACACTAGATCATACAACACTAAACAAACAAGACTTCCAACTTCGTGTTTGAAGCTTGAATGTGACTTGATCTTCTTTGCTACAAAAGAGATCACTAATATGATATGAAACCGAGTTAGAAAGGTTAGAGAGAAGATATGTAAGAGTATGATTAGAAAGGGATGAAAAACTACTTGGCTTGGCATTGCTATTTATAGCCAAAATGGACAGAGCTGCCTGACGGACCGCGGAACCCTTAAAAGGGTTCCGCCTGTACCAATTTGGTACCGCCGGTCACACCAAGATATCAAATCTATGCTAAAGTCAACTCTATCTAAGTGAGATTGTGCAAGATATGAAGAGTACAAATCCACACAAAATATCTAATGAAATCTTCCAATGATTTCCATGATGCATCACATGATGTCATATGTTGTATTTCTATTTTTAGAAATATGCAAGTACATAAGTAGTGTTTGGTTTTAAGAACCTAACACATTCTAAAACTACTATCATACATAATGATTAGAGTCATATCAAGATGTTACTAATCATAAATGTAAATGCTTGAATGATGAATATATTGTTTGAAAAAGCTTGTTTTAATATCTATTAAACTTGACAAGCTTTAAGCTTTTATACAAATTAAATTTACTTTTGTCGTTAACAAAACTTAGGTAAAGATCAAAAATATAAATAACGTTTAATGACGATATTTGTATTAACAATCTCCCCTTTTGTTGAGGACAAAATATAAATTTTATTTTTATAAAAGATACAAAGTTTGTGCAAGAGTTATAAAAATATTAGTTTTAGAACTTGAAAAGAGAATGATAATGCAAGTGTATGATGTTTGACTATTTATGAAAGTCAAAGTATTCACTAGTTGATGCATGATGTTGACTTTTTAGAAAGTCAAAGTATGCTTGACTTTTAAGAAAAGTCAAGTATTACCAATGAAGTATCTGTTTGACTTTTTCAGAGTCAAAGTATGCGCTTGACTTTTAAAAGTCAAAATATAGTCAAGTTCTATATTTTCTCCCCCTTTTTGTCTCAACAAAAAGAAGAGGCTATGCGGAATGTAATGAGCGAGCCATTATCTCCCCTTGATCAAAGCTCCCTCTAAATTGGGTGTTTAATGGGAAGATACATGGATTGTGAAAATAAAGCTACAAAAAATGTTAGTAATAATGATCATTCACAAGCATTTCCAAACACTATGTAAAAGCACTAACAATATAATAAAAACACCATTCATTAGTTAAAATTTTCATGAATAAAGATCATGAAATGGGAACACAATGATGTGTTTTAGTACAAGAAAAAAAAATTATCCTAAGAAGAGAAAACTAGAAATGCTAAACTATGACCATCCTAATTTGATGGTGGATGAGAAAGAGCGTTGAGGCGCTCAAGGATATGATTGAGGATGAACCTTATTTCTTCTTGAAAGTCAAGGACCATAACCCGTGTCCTATCAACGGTTTGGGCCGTTTGCTCACAAGTTGAGCAACCATGCCTAGGGGATAGTATGTTTGGGGAGGTTGTGGTGGTGGAATGGTGGATGTATGGGTGTTGGTGGAAATGTTTGGGGTGGTCATGATGGAAGCAAGCAAAGCACTTTGCATTTGCATTGTCTCACTCAAGTGAGAGTCCACCATGCCTTTGAATTGGTGGAGGTTGTGGAGTTCCGTTTGAATCTCCTCTCTAGTGGGATTGATATCCCACATACACTCCTCAATGTCCTCAAGATGAGGGGACATTGATGCGGGGAGTGAATGATCCCCATACAAAGGACCATGAATGTCTTTGTGAATGGGGTGGAAGAGAAGAGGTTTAGGCCCTAATGGGGCGTTTGGGTCAAGGAATGACCGAGGTGACTTATGAGCCATCCGCTCAATTGAGCCAAAGGATGGCAATGGTGGTGGATGATTTGGCCTAGGAGGCAAGTCATCCAAGTCCTCCAAGAAAGGATTTGGGGAGGTTGGTGGAGTGGAAAATAACTCCATGGGAATGAGAGTTGGAGACCTTGGTGAAGGTGGTGAAGGTGTTTTGGATGTTTGGATGGGTGCCGGTGGAGGTGAAGTTGGTGTTTTTGTTGGTGGTGGAGTGGTGATCACAATGTGTGATTGAGTAGGTGTGGCTAAGGTAAGGTTTGTATCATCTCGGATGGGAGATGAGATTGTGAGTGGAGAAGACTCGGATGAGGAGCTAAGGTTAACGAAGCAACAAGGCCTCACACTAATTCTAGCGGTCTTCTTGCAAGGTTTTGGAGATGATTTTGTCATTTTTGACTTTGGTTTTTCTTTGCTAGATGATAGTAAGAATGAAGAAGGTGTGAGGATGATCATGGTAAAACCTCTCAATTTATAGAAGTAAAAAATTATGGAGAAATGTGTTTGATTTGATGTTAAACCATTGAAGAAATGAGGTTCCTAATGATTTAGAAGTGGGTTGAATGCTAGTCATATCACCCAAGTCAAGCCATTCAAGAGGATGGAGTGAAGAAGAAAAGATTTGCAATAAATGTGTTCTAGTGAGTGGAATTTCCTAACATTCAGATTACCCACGGATTTGAAGGTACCAAAAATTCGGTTCCTTCCTTTATGCCAAAGGGCTCCTTGGGTGGATTTTTCAAATTTTTGAATTTTGGTGGGAAATGGATTTCTTATATACCTAAGTGAATTATACTAGTTCTAATAAGAGTATAAACTAATTAAGATTGATGTATAAGCAATGGATGGTAATTTGGAATCACGAAAGAGTCGAAATTCAGAAAATTACCTGGAGGATCCACGGCACCAAAATCATACACGGCCGGAACCCTAAAAGGGTGCCGTCTGGTCGCCCTGCATGCACGGGTACCATTTTACATAACGGACGGTACCAAAATTATGGTGCCGTCGATCCGTGGAGTGCGTAAATATGGACAGAGTACGTTTTTAGGTGTCAGGGACATTTCCAAAACCTGAAATTTTTCTCAAAAGCTGTTATACTAAACATTTCTAGTTAGGAAAAGTAAATAACGCGTGTATAAACATACTGGAGCATGGATTTTGAGAAAAACTTTTTGATTTTCACATAATAGTGAAAATGGGTAAAATTTGATAGCATACTTGTGCTATCCCCCTGCATAAGATTGTTAGCATACGTCATTATTTCAAGTTATATTATCATCCTACATAATAAAAGCAACTAAATTGTATCAAACATTAACGATAATGCATTGTTCCAAACACTCCTTAAAAGTACCCTTATTTGTCCAACTTCTTGTAAATCTTGTTCATCATCCTACCAAGGCACTTGAACATTCCCTTAGTTTGCTTGAACTCCGATGATTCATTCTCTATTTCGGGAAGAGACGCATAATACTCATGAGGCGGAAGACGAGAGCTTGGAAGACCATCCTCGAAGCTATTTGATGATGATGATGATGGAGTTGGAGGTTTTGCTCTCTTGCCTTTTGTCTTAGCAACTCGTGCATCACTCAAAGGTACAAAGATGTGAGGGATGAGCTCATAGTGAAGGTGCATCCCTTTGGACTTGGTTGAATTGGTGCAAAGTTTCTATAGAGACGGGTGAGGAGCATCCCGTATGGAAGAGCAACCGATCCTTGAGTTGGAATATCAATCATTCTCCTAGCTATGTAGTAAGCTAAATTGAATGGTTGACGGGTGGACAAGTTGTAGAGCATATGACAAAGGCAAGCGTTAATGTGATCCCTATTTCCTATGGTGCTAATGACGTTGGCTCTAAGTAGCTCCTCCCATTTCTTAAATTCGGCTTAAGTTCATTTAGCTCCATTCCATATGGATCTCGGTTTACTTCTTTTCCCTTTCGGGTAACTCGGGTTGTATCATTTTTGGGTTAAAAAGGTGTTCAGGGATGACATCCTTATCGGCCAAACGGGTTTGGTAGGGTAGAGAGTGGTCATTGATTGCATCAAGAGCCGTGAGTGACCACTTATCCGTGTAGACACAAGTTCCTCGGTTGGGAATTCCTAACACTTGAGCAAAGTTGCCTAAGGTGATGGTGTAGTCGTTTTGATTGATTCTAAACCTAAGACAAAATTCATCATCGTCTTCATCACTAAAGCCGGTCACACTAGCGTAGAATTCTAACACAAACCTAGGACAAATTGGTTCATCGATGTCAAGAAGACAGTCGAATTGAATGGCGGCTAGTTCTTCACGAAGGTTGGTATTTTCAAGGAAGGATGAGTGAATGGTTCTACCCTCATGGAAATACCTTGATTCTAGACCCCTAAATATTTCTACTTGTTCCTTGGTAAGTCCTTTGGTTTTGTGGTGTTTGGGAATGTAGTTAAGGGTGTCTTTGTGATCATAGAATCTTGCGGCTACCATGGTTATTCCTAAGGACAAGAGTTAATATGTTAAAAATGAGAATAAGTTTTAAAGTTTTTTGGTTCTAGTGTGTGCCTATATGAAAACAATTTGGAGTTGCGGTTATCTCGACTCATTTTGTGCACAAAATGGTTTTAGTGGGGTGTTTGGCAAATACCATGAGATAACCCAAATGCTCCTAATTCAACGTGGCTTCATTTGAATATACCCGGGAATGCATATTAGTTATGCAATACCTTTAGTATTCAAGAGCATGCAAGTGATGAAAATTTAACGTTTCTATTTGTATTAGCAATGAAAAAATTGTTTTCCTACAAGTGAGAAGCTTTTCAAAACTTTTGACATGGGGTGTTTGGTTGTTTGAATAGGCCTTATATTCATTATCTATCAATTAGTGGGAAGCATGATTTGTTTATGCAATATGATAATGTAGTACCTAATTTCAATGACTAGTTATGCAATTTGCCAATTGAATTCATATTTGGTATAAAAGCATACATAAAACCCCATGTAATGATTTGTGATAGTTTTGTGCATAAATAAGAATCCTAGACTCGGAATTAAGAGATGAAATGTAGTTAGGATACTTACAATGATGTTATCTTCTGTGATTAGTGAGTGGGAAGATGACAATAATGAGCTTGGTTTAAGTTTTACACGTTTTGGTAAAGTGGGTTTTGAGGAAGAGGATGATTTGTATATAGCGCTTTGCTTCAGAGACACCACGGACCGATGGCACCAAATATTTGGTTCCGTCTTTGTTGTCGTTTGGTGCCGTGGCTACAGATGGCGTACAAGACAAAATTTTTTTGTTTTGACTATTCTAATGTTTTGGGCTATGTTTATCCTACATGTTTGGTTCCATTAACCCTAAACCAAGTCTAAGAAGATTAAAAGGTTCTCGCTTAAGAGGCTTAGTTAAGATGTCGGCAATGTTGTCTTCGGAGGATACTTTCTCAATTGAAATGTTTCCTTTTTGAACATTGTCGCTAAGAAAGTGATGGCGGATTTCAATATGCTTTGTACGAGCATGTTGAACGGGATTCTTGCTGAGATCGATGGCTCCTTTGTTGTCGCAGAGTATCACAATGTCGTTGAGATGAATTCGTAATCTAGAGCTTGCTTCATCCAAAGAGCTTGTTGACATGCTTTTCCGGCTGAGACGCACTCGGCTTCAGTAGTTGAGATGGCTAAGGCCGTTTGCTTCTTTGCAAACCATGAGGTGAGACAATGTCCAACAAAAGTGCAAATACCACTTGTACTTTTTCTATCGACATAGTCACCGGCATGATCCGAGTCGGCATACACTATGGTTTCTACACCCGTTCCTTTGGGATACCATAATCCTAAACACGTTGTTCCCTTAATGTATCTAAAAATCCTTTTAAGGCTTCTAAGTGTGATGCCTTTGGGTTTTCTTGAAAGCGAGCACATAGACAAACACTAAACATAATGTCGGGTCTACTAGCCGTAAGATAGAGTAGGCTACCAATCATTCCTCTATATTTAGTGTTATCTACGGATTCACCTTCCTCATCCTTGGTTAGTTTAGTGTCCGTGGACATGGGTGTCTTAGTTGGTTTGGAATCTTCAAGACCAAATTTCTTAAGCATGTCTTTTATATATTTAGATTGGTTAAAAAATATGCCATCTTCTAGTTGTTTAATTTGAAGTCCTAGAAAGAAATTTAACTCACCCATCATACTCATTTCAAACTCGTCATGCATGATTTTAGAGAAATCATCACATAATTCTTGACAAGTTGATCCGAATATAATGTCATCAACGTATATTTGAACAATGATAATATGTGATTCCTTTTTCTTGGTAAAAGAGTATTATCTACTAATCCCATAGTATATTTGTTATCAATAAGAAAAGTCTTAAGTCGGTCGTACCAAGCTTTTGGTGCTTGCTTAAGACCATACAATGCTTTCTTGAGTTTGAAGACATGATGTGGTTTCTCAAAGTCGGTGAAACCGGAAGGTTGAGCAACATACACTTCTTCGTTAATAAACCCATTAAGAAAAGCACTTTTAACATCCATTTGAAATAATTTAAAATCATAGGCACATGCATAAGCAAGCAATATTCTAATAGACTCAAGTCTAGCTACCGGTGCATAAGTTTCATCATAATCAATCCTCTCTTGTTGATTATAACCTTGCGCTACAAGCCTAGCTTTGTTTCTAGATACTATACCATTTTCATCCATTTTATTTCGAAAACCCATTTTGTTCCAATTATAGTTTGATCTTTAGGTTTTGGAACTAATTTCCAAACATCATTTCTAACTAATTGGTTTAATTCTTCTTGCATGGCAATTACCCATGATTCATCTTTTATTGCTTCATTTATGTTTTTGGTTCAATGGTGGATACAAAACAAAAATAATTACTTTGATTTTGGGCTTGTGACCTTAAGGTTCTTTGATTTAGTTGTCCTATGACCTTTTCTAAAGGATGACTTTTAGATTCTTTGATGTTGACAATTTCTTTATTTAATGGTTCATCTTCCTTGTTATTATTAATTATTTCTTGACCTTCTATCATTTGACTTTCAACTAAGTCATCATCTACCAAAGGTGATGTCTTAGAAGGAGGTGGACTTTCGTCAAATGTTATGTTCAACGATTCCTCGACTATCATTGTTTCTTTGTTTAGGACAATGTAAGCTTTACTAGTTTGAGAGTAACCAAGAAATACACCTTCATAAGACTTTGGGTCAAACTTGGTGAGATAATCCTTAGTATTAAGAATAAAGCATTTACAACCAAAGACTCTAAAATATCCTAAGGCTTTTTACCTTTATAGAGTTCATATGGTGTTTTGTTTAAGAAAGGACGTATTAAGACTCTATTCAAAATATATGTAGAAGTGTCAACGGCGTTACACCAAAACTTTTGAGGAATGTTTTGTTCATTAAGCATTGTTCTACTCATTTCTTGAATTGTTCTATTTTTACGTTCTACTACTCCATTTGATTGAGGTGTTCGTGGAGCGAAAAAGTTATGTGTTATACCATTTGTATCACAAAAGTTTCCAAATTGAGTTTCGTTGTCAAATTCACGACCATGATCCGTTCGGATCGACACAATTTTGACACCTAGAAGATTTTGAATTTTCTTGCTAAGTATTTCAAATTTATCAAAAGCTTCATTTTTGGTTTTCAAAAATAACGTCCAAGTAAACCTTGAGTAATCATCTACTATGACCAAAGTGTATAAGTTGCCTCCATAGCTTCTTATAGCGGATGGTCCAAACAAGTCCATATGTAATAATTCTAGACACTTAGATGTGGACACCATATTTTTAGATTTGTGACTACTATGGGTTTGTTTACCAATTTTGCAAGCGTCGCAAAAGTGTTGGTCATATTTTAGTTTTGGTAAATTTCTAACTAACTCTTTTGAAGATAGGTTTTGTATAAGTCTCATATTAGCGTGACCTAAGCGTCTATGCCAAAGAGATGAGCTATCGTCTAATGTTGTTAGGCAAAGTTTGTCATTATATGTTTTATCTATCTTCATGACGTATATGTTATTTTTCCTAACTCCTTTAGCTATGGTGATACCATCTTTTAGTATTTTACTACCATTTTCATCAAATAGTACTTTATACTTTTTATCACATAATTGGCTAATACTAAGTAGATTAAATCCTAACCTATCCACATGAGCAACATTTTCAATAGTTAGGGAGTTATGAGCAATCGTACCTTTGCCAATAATTTTGCTTTTGAGATTGCTACCAAAGGTGACATTACCTCCGTCATACTCTTGGTATGATGAGAAGAGACTTTGTTGCCCGTCATGTGTCGTGAGCATCCACTATCTTTTATCCATTCATCGGGTTCCAATCCAACTTTCAAGCATACCTAAGAAGCAAATAACTCAAGCATTTGGTCCCCAATATCTCATGGGTCCGTTTGGGTTAAACATACCATTTATTTGATTCATGTATGGAAACGATGGGTAAGAGTTCCATGGCATGTAATCTGGAGTTTGATATGGTCTAGGAAAGTTTTGATTCCAACCGTTGTGTTGGTAGTTGGGTTGTACGTTGTGGTTGCTCTTAGGAAAGGGCGTTTGGCAAAAGGAGTTTTATATCGTTGTTGAGTAGTTTTTGATCTAAATTCATTTTTGACAAGTCCTACTCCTTATGTAATGTACTGGTTTTAGTTTAACACTATCATTGGTTTTCTTTGTTATTTTAACAAATTCAAGATGCGGTCCGTGATTGCGAACATTCTGCTCACGAGGTACCCACGGCACCATTTTGCACAACGGACGGAACCCTTATTTTGGTTCCGTCTCGTCCGTGCTTTACATCAGCAGCAATTTTGACAGAATGTTCGTCTTTTTCGGCCGCTTTGTTTTGACTCTTTGGAATTAATACTTCATTAAAACCTAGCCCATTCATGTCTCCGGGTGTTTTATGAATTTTAACTATTTCATCGGCAAGAGCGATGTTCTTGTTAAACCTTTTAAACTTAGAATTATTTTCTATTAAAACATCTTGTGTGAGCTTTAGTTTTTCTATTTCAAGTTTAAGCTCTTGACATGATTTACAATCATCGCCATTTGCTTTTCCTTTTTCAAGTCGTTTTGCTTTTTCTTTTAACTCATAAACTTCATTTTCCAAAAATTCCTTTTGGTTTTTAAAAATTTATTTTTAGTTATGATTTTTAGACTTAGCTCACACAATTGATTATATTGTTTTTGCAAAGTGTCATCATCAATAGAAGAATAAGAAGAGTCGGAAAGTACCTCATTTGACTCATGTGCCATTAGAGCGATCTCTTCCTTGCTTGATTCTTCATCGTCTTCACTATCACTCCAAGCACCACTTACAAAAGCTCGTTGAGTTTTGCTTTTAGGTGGCTTGGGACATTCTCCTATGAGATGACTTGCATCACCACATCTAAAACATTTTCTTTCACCTTTACCCTTCTTGTCATCCCGATCTTTTGGGAATGGCTTCTTTTCTTCTCGAGGTTGTCTTACAAACTTTCCTCTTCTTCTAAAGAACTTCTTAAAATCTCTAACGGCCATGGCATATTCCTCATCTTCACTATCGGAGCAAGATTCGTCATCATCACTTGATTCCGCTTTTGCTTTTAGAGCAACGGATTTGATCTTCTCCCTTTTTCCTTTGATGATCTCCGAATCTTTCTCCATCACCATTTCGTGTACTTTGAGGTTCCCGATCAACTCGTCTAGTGACATTATTGAGAGATCTTTTGATTCCTCAATGGCGGTCACTTTAGCTCTCCATTTGGGATGGAGTGCTCTAAGAAATTTCGTGACAAAGTTCTTACTACGAAAAGATTCATCAAGTGCTTTAAGTGATGTAATAATAGTATTAAAGCGAGCAAAGCCACAATCAATGGTTTCATCTTCAGGGATAACAAATTGTTCATATTGTTGAACAAGAAGATCAATTTTGTTATCCTTGACTTGTGAATTACCTTGATGTGTAACAATTAAAGATTCCCAAATATCTTTGGCGGTTTCACACATAAAAATTCTTTCATATTCTTTTCTAGGTAAAGCATTATAAAGCATCATTTTAGCTTCATTATTTTTAGCAACTAATTTCTTTTGTTCATCAACGAAAATATCCTTTGTTGTAGAACTAAAATCCCCTTTAACAATAATAAACCAAAGATCTATATCTTTTGATTTTACATATGTTTCAAAACGGTTTTTCCAATAGATAAATCCATTGGTTTCAAAGAGTGGTGGTCTTTGCATAGATTGCCCTTCTTTAAAGTTTTCAGAATCCATGGATCGTTTCAAGTTTATAAAATACAAGTTATTTTAGAAATTCTTGAGCAACGAGGCTCTGTTACCAATTGTAGAAAACTAGAAGGGGGTTGAATAGTTTACCAATTAAAACTTTGTTTTGAAACTTATTGAAAGATCAATTGATATTGATCTTAGATATGTTAATGAAATATGCAAGCAATATGTAAAGAGTAAATAAGGAAAAAAATGATCAAACCACAACAAGTTGTTTATAGTGGTTCGGTCTACAAGGACTCTTTTTCCTTGCCTACTCCACTCCTCGAGTCTCACACTCGAGAGTTTAACTTCACTAGTCAACAAGCTCCTTTCACCGTGCGGAGAAAACCTTTACATTACACTATTTCCGACACTAAGCTAGATGTCGAGTTCTTTCCAAGGGTACAACTACTCCCACACACAATGTATTTTGAGGACTAAAATACTAACCACTCACACTCACAAGATGATGATGGTTTAATACAACAATGAAGTATGAATCAACACTAGATCATACAACACTAAACAAACAAGACTTCCAACTTCGTGTTTGAAGCTTGAATGTGACTTGATCTTCTTTGCTACAAAAGAGATCACTAATATGATATGAAACCGAGTTAGAAAGGTTAGAGAGAAGATATGTATGAGAGTATGATAGAAAGGGATGAAAAACTACTTGGCTTGGCATTGCTATTTATAGCCAAATGGATGAGCGTCCACGGACCGCTGAACCCTTAAAAGGGTTCGCCTGTACCAATTTGGTACCGCCGATACCAAGATATCAAATCTATGCTAAAGTCAACTCTATCTAAGTGAGATTGTGCAAGATATGAAGAGTACAAATCCACACAAAATATCTAATGAAATCTTCCAATGATTTCCATGATGCATCACATGATGTCATATGTTGTATTTCTATTTTTAGAAATATGCAAGTACATAAGTAGTGTTTGGTTTTAAGAACCTAACACATTCTAAAAACTACTATCATACATAATGATTAGAGTCATATCAAGATGTTACTAATCATAAATGTAAATGCTTGAATGATGAATATATTGTTTGAAAAAGCTTGTTTTAATATCTATTAAACTTGACAAGCTTTAAGCTTTTATACAAATTAAATTTACTTTTGTCGTTAACAAAACTTAGGTAAAGATCAAAAATATAAATAACGTTTAATGACGATATTTGTATTAACACACTGCGCACTTTAGCGTCATAGTATCTCTTCATCCTCGACTTTGATTTTCCCTCCCGTATAGCTGCGCGTTCGCGCCTTTCTTCTAGCAAGTCTAAGTTGACACGTCTCTCGTCATCATTGGTCGCTACATTGATTTCAGCAGTACGGATGGTGGGCATTCCGATCTCCGGTGATGATGCCTTCTATCCCGTGACTAGAGAGAAGGGGTGTCCCCAATGGCCGTTTTTATTGAAGTGCGTGCTCACGTAACATGAGAAAAGTTCTTCTACCCATCTTCCTTTGTGTGTGTCCAAAGCGTGCCTTGATACCTTCACCAGCTTCGATTAGCCTGCTTCAACTAGTTGTTGGTTTGTGGGTGTTTAACTGACGCAAAGTGCTGTGTGATGTTTAGCTTCTCGCACCAGTCCTTGAAAGGGTTATCACATAATTGTTTCCCGTTGTCCGAGATGATTTCCCCAGGTAATCCGAAATGGCATACGATGTTTTCCCATACAAAGCGCTTCACTGGTTGCGCTGATTGTTACCACTGCTTTTGCTTCAATCCACTTGGTGAAGTAGTCTATGGCGACTATGAGGAACTTTAATCCTCCGGCGGGGAAAGGGACATGCGATGTTGATACCCCACTTGTGGAATGGCCATGGTGCCGTAATTGGTGCAGCTTTGTTGTGGTTGGCGGGAATGGGTATGTGAACTTGGCAGCCACTGACTTCTTATTAAATCCGCCATGGTAGGCCAATAGTATCACCGTGCGCCACCACATCCGTGGTCCTGAATGCATGCTGCATGAACATTCGTGTATTTCACGGTAAGATATATGTTGCTTGTAGGGACCAACTGAGCCATGGTTGCAAGAAAGAGCGTCGATAAAGATGTTGTCCCATAGTTCAAACTGTTATTGCCGGCGCCTCTTCGGGCTTCCTTCGCTCATGGGGTAATACTCCTTGCTTATGAATTCTACTATCGGTGTCATCCACGTAGGTTCGCTCTCCTCTATTACCGTGGATACTTCCATTTCTGAGATGGATTTGTTCTTTAATATTTCCACCAACACCTGTTTGGATAGGTGTGCAAAGCTTGTGGATGCGATTTTGCTTAATGTATCCGCCTTGCGGTTTTCCCCTCTTGGGACTTGTTTGATGGTAAACCTATCAAAACTTTGAATCAATGCCTTTGTTTTGTCGAGGTACTGGATCATGTTTTCTTCCTTGGCTACGTACTCACCCAACACGTGGTTGGCTACCAGTCTGGAATCTACATTCGCTTCCAGGTTGCGTACACCCATGCGCTATGCTGTGAATTCAAAACGCAGTGCGTATGTGAACTCCATTCCTTCTGGGTTTGTGAGGATGAGGCCTGCTCCTGACCCATCTACGCAAGAGGATCCATCTGTGAACAAGATCCATGGATCTGGTAGTTCCTTTGTACTTGGGCGGTGTGTCATCCGTGTCCGTTTTTCAATGATGAAGTTCTGCGAGTATTTGCCCTTTACAAAGCAGTGGTGCGTAAGTGATGTTGTGCTCACCGAGCAACACACTCCATTTTTGCGTACGTCCTGATGCATCGCTTGGAGATGATTTGTTTGATAGGTTGGTCCGTGATTAATGCTATCGGGGTGAGCTTGGAAGTACTGCGTAGCCGCTTAGCAAACACCAATGCCGAACTAATTTTTCCATGGCGGCGTAGTTCATCTCTGTCTTCTTGAGCTTTGCTTACAAAATAGACAGGGTTTGTACTTGAATCCCTATCTGTTAGTAACATCTACTGCCGCTTCCATCGATGCGCATAAATACATGATCGCTCTTCCCCAATCGGGTGCGACAAGTGTTGGGAGCATTGCCAGATGCTGTTTAAGCTTTGTGAAGGCCTCTTCCGCCTCCGTAGTCCACCGAAAATCACCTTTTTTTATACACTTCTTGAGTGTTTTGAAAAGGGGTAATGATTTGCCTGCCGACTTGGATAGGAATCACATTTGGACCGCCGCTTTCCGCTGAGAGATTGGACTTCTTTCAACGTGCGGTGATGGAAGATCGATGACCGCCTTTGTCTTTTTCTCGGACACGGTTTTACCTGCAGTTCTATCAAGTATCCAAGGAACATGCCTTCAAGATGCCAAAGGTACACTTTTGGGATTCACTTCATGTTGATCTCGTAGAGTTTTGAATGTTTCCTCAATATCGCGTACTAACTCATTTTCAAGATGGCTCTTTATGACTAGGTCATCAACATAAACCTCTAGGTTCGCGCCCACCTTTTTTCAAAGCATTATCTACTAGCGATAGGTGGCGGCTCTTCAAGCCAAAGGGCATTTTTGTGTAACAAGAACGCCTGGCTTCAGTGTGAAAGGCCGCTTTTCCTCGTCCTCCTTATCCATCTAGATTTGATGATATCCTTTGTATGCATCGAGGAAACACTTTAATGGATATCCACATAAAGACTCTATTTTCCAGTATATCTCTGGTAATGGATAGCAGTCTTGTGGACATGCTTTATTAAGGTCGGTGAAGTCTACGCACATTCGCCAAATTGCCGCTCTTCTTTACCATGACGGGTTGAGCGATCATGGTAGTAGACTTCCCGATGATTCCGCCTCTACTAGCTTGTGTACCTCTGCCAGGATTGCTTGCGCTCCGGAGCTTGGCGCTTCTGGCGTATGGGTGAGTATCCTTGTCGGATTCTCGGTTTATGCTCGTGATTGAGCGTGGTACCCCGGTCATGTGTTTTGGCTCCCATACAAAAATGTCCAAGTTCTTTTGCGGAGTGCACATGCTTTGCCGTTGTCCGACAGCGACCTCCGATGGATATTTCTTGTTCCGGTATTCAGTGGTGAATTGCAACCTTGATTTGGAACTCGGTTGCACGCCGCTCGATCGGTCGCTTTCGCATGTAATCGTGTTACATTCTCTATGTGGTACATTGGTATTGTAAAGAGTGACAATACCACCTTCCACCGAATTTAAGCATCCCGCGGCTGTTGTTGATGGCACCGCGCATAGCGATATCCAGTCTCCCGATAATGCCATTGTATGGCGAGGGAGATTTGATCACCATAAATTCCATCCAGTTGTCGCGAGTGTTTTTCGCTTCCTATGCTTGTGGTAATCGTATTTGCCCCATAGGCCATATCTTCTCACTGTGAAACCAACGCCGCTCGACCGCTTAACCGACTACGATTTCGTATGCGCGCACAAGCCAGCGGTGCTCATACATGATGTCTCAGATGCTCCACCATCAACGCACATGCGGTGGATGTCATGACCCGCACTTATCTTTATGGTGAGTGGTTCCACCACCGCTGTCCGCAGTTAAGGTGGGGAAAGGGATTTCCTTTCCACGAAAAACTCTGGCCGACTTTCTGCCAGTGACCCATTACCATGATTGTATCATGTAAATGGTGTCGGCCTAGTCTTTGGGTGTCTCTTTTTTGTTTCCACTCTTCTGTTTATCCTTTCCTTCCTTGATGTTTTTGACCAAATGGTCCAATCTGCCCTCTTTAACCATTTTGTCAATGAGTGGCGCAGCTTGGACACATTCATTAGTGGTGTGGCCCTTTGGCGTGGTAGTCACAAAGATCCATTCCCCGGTGCGCCGATCCTACTGGGGTGCGCATTTATGCGGTCTTGGAAAGTTCGCACCTTCCATTGCGAGTATTTCCTTTGGGGTTTTGGTCGTGGTGTATCGTCATTATCCCTCCCGCCTCCCACAGTTGCGATAGCTCCTATTACGGTTACTACCCCCGGTCGGTGGATTGTCTCCGTGTTGTTCCCTGTGGACCGTTAGTTCGAGTAGTTTCTTTGCTATCCGCCACGGCTTCTCCCTGGATGAAGGACCGAGAGCGTTTCATGAGTTCATCAAAGGTTTCAGGAATCTTGTCGTTCAACCTCTTGATGAGTTCCGGGTTGTTAATCCCGTTCATGAAACTAGAGATCTTTAGCACTTCAGGGCACGCTTTAACTTGCATGCATTCATCTTTGAAGCGTTCCATGAATGCGCTTGTAGATTCTCCTTGGCGCTGCTTTACCCTGGCGAGTTCGACAGGATTTTTAGCGCACTTCTTCCGCTGAGTAAAGTTTAGGCGAACGCCTTCCTCAATCCTCAAAGCCATTGATGCTTCTGCGTGGAAGCTTCGCTGAACCAGCTCCAAGCCTTCCTACCAACGTGGAGTTGAACATGTGGCACCACGCGTGCCGCGCTTTTCAATTGTAGCGGCCGATTCAAAAATTTTGAGGTGATCATCCGGATCACCCGTTCGCCATAGGTTTTCACGCTTGGCGTGCATGCGCCTCCTTTTGCTCTTTGAAAAGTCACCGATGCCGAGTAAACGCATCCACCTTTTGACGGCCCACGGGAGGATATATCTTCATCCTCCGGTCGTTATATCGTTTCGGACTTCCGGTGTCGGTTTCGCTATCCTCGTTGTCCGAGGAATTTTCAGAGGACAAATTTTCCTTCCTTCGGCGCTTGCGCCGACTGTCCTCAGAGTTTGTACTCAGAGGGCTTTCACTTGGGGAATATCGTCGCCCAAGTCTGTCCTGTATTATGCGGCTACCAAGTCTGGTATGGATACTGGTACGCAGTTCATCCTCCTCACTTCCTTCTAGATGCTGTGAGTTGGATGTCTCATTATCCTCAATCCTCTTCCCAATTCTGTTAAACACATGAGGTCGGCGGTTGTCTCTGCCACGCTTCTCCTTCTGGCGTCGCGGTGGGGAGGTCTCGTATTCCGAGTCAAAACTAAGTCGGGCTTGTAGGTTCCGACTCGACCTCTTTCTCGCTTCCTCTTGCATGAGAGCGGCTAAGGTTTCGTAATTCTGGGATACGAAATCCCTTGGTGCTAATTAGGTGCGACCCTTCTAGAGCGAGGGTATTCGCTTCTACCGCTATGCCTTATTTCGATCCGTGCATCCGGTGCCTTTGGCGTGTCGGCTTAGCTAGGTGGAAGGGGATGGCAAGAACAAAGTCTTGTGATGGATCTGTTGGTGGTGGTTGTAGTGGCACTGGGTTGTCCCCGAGTGCGCCACCAGAGGAAGACCAGTGTCCTGACCTAATCCCTTGTTTTTAGCGATCGTTGTCCTGTGAGTCCGCTTGGAAGTGAACCGATGTGTGGCTTCTTTCCATAAGATCCGTTATGATAGCTGATTTCCATGCTTCGTCATTCTAGTCCTAGTTCTTAGTGAATGGTCCCACGGATGGCGCCGATTGTTGATACAAAAGTTTGGCGTTCCTTGTTCGGGCTCCGCTCTCGCATTACCAATTCTTGCCGTTGTTGCTTGAGACCTGCGCACTAAGAGACGTAAAACACCGCTTAGGCTTACCGTAGGATTTCTCCCACGATTATCCTCCGGCGTGAGAGTAAGTAATCGGTTTAGAGTTAAAGGAGAGTTAGGGTTTGTCGATCATACCTTTAGCGAGGGATGAGATTCCCTTTATATACACACGGAATCCTTGTTGGTTCCGTGTTCCTCAACCTTCGGCGTAACCCGCCTAAGTCGGTTGGGGAATGATTATCTCCATATTTAGGAGATATCCGATATCTATTCCGTAAATAGCTTTGGGCTTGGGCTTTCGTGAGCCCAAACACTTATTGGCATTAGCCCAGTCCGTGCTGGACTTATGAGTATTGGACTCTAGTCGGGTGCGTGACCCGGATATAAACTATATGTCATCAGATAGATCTATTCAAGCAATGCAAGGTTAATATTAGATTCACAAAATTTAAAAACCAATTAAGATTTATAAGAACACAATAACAATAAAAAGAAAAACCGAATAGTGTTATGGATAATTATTAGTGGATGTCCATATAATCCATAAGAGGTCCATGGCCCAATTAGCAATTAGGGTTTTTACCCTACAGTTTATCTTATATATACCCTATGTATCTCTGACATTATGAATCAATTGAAGAATATTTTTCATTCCCTCAATTCTTGTTTACAACACGTTATCAACACGCTCTATTTCTTTCCTCGATTACCCGTGGTATGTCTTCGTCCTTCTTTTAATATTGTTCGTAATTTGTTACTAATCTATTAATAACCTATAACCTGTTATGAACACAACAGATATGACCAATCCAGGATTCAATGGAGAACCGAAGATGGCCTGATTCAACAACAGGAGCTCAAGAAGATAAAGAATAGAGACTCGAATTGAAGAACAATGATTGTTATTAATGGAAGATAGTTTGTTACAATGATGTGAGAGAGAATGAGAGAAGATAACTGTTTTACAAGTGAATTTTATAACTAGAAAAGTAATGAACAAGATCTATTTATACAAAGGGAGGAAGGAGAAAATGGGAGGAAGGAGAAATGGGAAAAGTAGTTATTTGAGTATCTGTTGACTTTGCTTGTTTGACTTTCCACTTTGAATGCTGCATATAACAATGCCCACTCCTTGAAACATTGCTTGACCACAAGCAATCTAAGCATTCTAATCAACTGAGGAACCTTTCTTAACCCCTTTAATCATCTTCCCCTTTAAGCCAAACATTCACCGAGCATATGAATCCTGAACTAACTCACGAACTTCTTCAGGGTTCACTTTTCTGTTGACTTTCGTTTCTTTATTTTACGAGACCCATTGAATGAACAACCCACTGAATGAGTAACCCCCTGACTAACACATTGAACTTGTACAATGGTAAGGCGGACTTCAAGCTCGAGGTTTAACTTTAGTGTTTGGAACATCAAGAATTTGATGAATTTGGTCTCATCTTCCATAACATTACCCGACAACTTCTAGCAACCCTTGTTAACGTTTCTTCCAATATACCAATAAAGGAATTCCCATCTTGTTTGACCACGCGATGAACATCCATAAGCTTTTTTCTTTCTTTTGGGCCATTTCCATATGTCAAACACCACACGTTCCTTTTTTCTTTTCAACCATATCCATATATCCAATTCCAATGAATTGCCGCTTTGGATATGTTTTCTGTTAGGTCATTTCCATACTCAAACTTCCACCATTTACCTTTAAAATTGCAGTTTGTATAGTACACCTTTTTCCTCTTGGGCCATTTCCACAAATCCAACGTCCAATAACCAAATCTATTTCCATGCTTTTTATCACCCTTGAAATGCATAAGCAAAGACCTTACATCTAAATAAATCAAGTTTCTAGTCCCCTTTTTTAAATTTCCCTTCTGCTTCCTTCCTTGGTCCCTCTTAACCTCAAATTTAAGAACAGTTTCTGAGTAAGATGCATGAGCAGTAAAGGATATACCTTCAACAACTTCACCCACCTTTTCAAAAACTTTTCTAATATCGTCTTCTTTTGTCTCCTTATTTAACCCATGGCTGAAAATCTTCCTCCTCTGCTTCATATGCCACCAGGAAGCTACCATGTGTCCACTCAATACCCGGTCACCTCACTCAACAATAATGCATCTTCGACCCCCGTTAACCCCACTTCATATTTTCAAAAATTACCAACACCAACATGCCATCCCATGTTGTCGGCACCATTTCCATCACCGTTTCCAACCCATCTTGTGGATTCGGGACTTTCTACGAATCCAACCCATCTTCGATTGATTCAAGACTTTCTGAATCCAACCCATCAAAGGTTGTAATATCATTTTCCACTTTTTCCCTTGAATTCATATCGACACCAAAGCCAACTTGATTAAAACCGATGTTAACAAGCGATCTTGAACTTTTGTGACCTCTACATTATAGGTTTCACCACTTCACTCCAGAATCTTTGCAAAATTGACTTTCTATAAGTCATCCAAGCCACATCTTTTCCCAAAAAATATGAACTTGTAACAACCTTATGCCACTCTAAAGCATTGCCAAACAAGTGTAGAGAAATGAGATTTACCTTATGCTCATCGAGGAACGTTGAACTTTAAAGAATTGCTCACTCATAAACATCCATTCCCTAACCCCATTTCCTCCAAACTTTGGAAATTCAAGCTTTGTAAACGTATTGAACTGAGTATTTTCATGCGATTAACACCACGATTCATTGCCACCATATTACGATCCGTAACAACACCACCCTTAATTCTACCAACAATTCACATTAATTACTCTTTCAATTGTCTCATCATCTCCCTCATAGGATCATCTTCATTACTGGTACTAGAACGTGTTAAACTAGGCATTTTGATCAAAAGTGAACCAAGAATTGAAACAGACTAACAAACTTTTCCAAAATAAAGTAACAACAGAACAACTTTTCAAGAACCATAACTAACTATCAAGATTTGTAACTAACTATGAAGGATTGACACAATAACACGTTTTGTGATTGGAAATCAGAAAGACGAATGATTTTGGTGCGTATTTTTGGATTTTTTTTAACTGGCCAAGAACGATGCTCTGATACCAATTGTTATGAACACAACAGATATGACCAATCCAGGATTCAATGGAGAACCGAAGATGGCCTGATTCAACAACAGGAGCTCAAGAAGACAAAGAATAGAGACTCGAATTGAAGAACAATGATTATTATTAATGGAAGATAGTTTGTTACAATGATGTGAGAGAGAATGAGAGAAGATAACTGTTTTACAAGTGAATTTTATAACTAGAAATGTAATGAACAAGATCTATTTATACAAAGGGAGGAAGGAGAAATGGGAAAACTAGTTATTTGAGTATCTGTTGACTTTGCTTGTTTGACTTTCCACTTTGAATGCTGCATATAACACAACCATATGATCTACTTATTACTCCATATGTTGTTATAAATTTGTCCACTAGCATATGATATATATCACTAGCATATATTAATTTGTTACTGATCCATACCATATATTATTCTAAATTTAACTTTCACTTCGGACCACACAATCCAATATGAACCCTGCTATATGTAGACTTATTTGTTATAGTGATTTTATATGTATGCTTTTTCCGTATTGATATGATTTGTTTATGCTACCTAAAGGTACGCCTTGTGGGAAACTGTGTACACTTATAATTAATAAAATCAGATTAGAATAACAGTATATAAATTAACAGAAACAAAAAAAGAAATTAAACGCCAGACGTAACGGGGTAGAAGCGGAAGACACGCACACTATAGAACTGAATAAACTAAAGAAAAGACTCTTGTACGAGGCTCGTATTGAATCTGATTCCCTTAAAACAGATTCGCCGTCTGTTTCCCGGGTTTAACGTGTCAAGCACCGACCGACAAACTTGCACGAAAGACTCGTGTGTTTCGGCGAAAGAACTAGCTGGAACTCGTCTGCGGTAATGAGTCGCGTTTTTCCGTGTCTAAAACCGAATGAGATTTGTTTAATATATAGGCTAAACCTATCTTGGTCACCAAGAAAAGATATTCGCTTTGTATATACACGATACGATTACGCAAATCTGTTAATCATTAAACACGGTTTCTAAATCTTCTATTTATTTAAAACCGATTCTGTCTAACTTGTGTACAAAGTTTAAATCAGTTCCAAAAATAAATAGACACAAATCTGGAAATAATGATACCGAAATCTGCAGCAAAAGATCTTGGGTATGCGAGATTCGAGTCGATTCAGGTCCATAGATCGCTGGCTCTCGCATGAGTTCGAAAGCTTGAACTCATTTTGGCCCGAAATCTGAAATCTGACCAATGCGCTGGCGTAGGGTGTTGAGTAAAACCAACAAATCAATTTGAAAGTTCATATCAAGATTTCTATATAAACAAGGTTTCACTTCTTGTTTTGGGCGATGTGGGATACTCCCATTTTTCCAAATTTTGTGTTTCAAGTGCCTCACTTTGAGACACGATATCTCATTCATTTCAACTCCATTTTGGACATACTTTTAGCTCTGTTCAGAAGCTCTCGTCGAGGAGAACGCAAAGCTACTAAGAAACATAAATATATATAACATATATCATATATTAAAAGGTGTCCAAAATTTGCAAAACTCATTTTGCGAAACCACTTTTCCAACACGCCTGAAACCCATTTTCTTGTACTCGTCCTATGTTATTGAAAACATCGGTTATGATTTTATTTTTATTTTTGACGTGATAATTTTTATATGATTACATTGCTTTCTGAAACTCAAAATAAGATTTGTGAGTGGTAGATGTGAGAGCGCTGAACTTAATACAAATAAAACAAAACATATGTGTTTACTGATTTTGTGTTACTTGTTGGTATATATCATGATGTTGGATCTATTAAAAAAGAAAACATAAATAATTAATATGATTCTTTATATATTAACTAACCAACTTGACGTTTATTAGTTTTGCCCAATTGATTGGTATTTTATCAGTTTATATCTTTATATGCATATACTATTTGTTGTTATTCTTTGATTTTGAAGATAAGGTTTATAATATATCATACTTATATCAACGTTGTATTGTTGTACCTGAATATATCTTTTGTTTAGCGAATTGCATATTTGAGCGTTTATGTTGTTTCGGATTTTAAATTTCCATCGGGTGTTAATGCGTATATAAACACAATAATATATGTACACTTCATATAATAACACTTTGCAAATTAGAGAACTTCGTGAATTGGGATGAGCAAACTTAAAAATTAACCAATAAACAAATCTACACTTCATATAAGTTAGGTATCTTTGCATAAATTTAGTGACAAGTTATGAGAGGTTTAATTTCTACTTATAAAATTTGGTTTCTTGACATGCATGTACTGTGTGATTCATCCTAACATTTTATGAGTTGTTCACTAATTCACTTTTATATCTGATATCAAACTCTAGAATTTGTACATTACTTTATGCCTTTATAAGTTTATATGTCTTGATAGTGTTTGAATTAGATGAATATTCAAGTTGTGTTTCATCCAACGTTCCGATTATCACTGTTATTTTTGAGAACATCGATTTAGTGTTCATAAACCCTAAATTATGTTTGCATTCAATATATATTGCTTGCATATGATAAAGACATTCACTAGGTTTTTCTTGTTGCCTCGGTATCTTGATTCGAAATATATGCTATTCGAGAGTGTATACAAGAAACAGTAAGAGAGGAGATGAGCCTTATTTTTGTTAAGAAGTTATTGGTTTATAATGAAATTTCCACCTATTTATTTGGAATACATGTAAAGTTGTAAAATCTTAAAGTAAGTAACTTAGCATATCTTTTTGTTTCCCATGAATTAGAGATTAGATCTTTTGTTATGATGAATAGTGTGAACAGCGTATTAGGCCAAAATTTTAATTGACATACTTTATTAGTATAGATTGTGTTTTATTATTTGATAATGTTATAGGATAATGTGAATATTATATTAAACAGTGTGCGAAAGACATAAAAGAGCCAATCGAAAAAATGTGAGCTCTCCATATTCTTCGATTTTTATTTAATGAAAAGGTGCAATTGAAGCACATGTGGTCATAAATTATATATTTATGAGCCAAGATTATTTATTGGCATGACCGGTTGGACCATCCCGAGTCATTGATGATGCGACACACATAAAAGAACCATGGGTTCTTCAAAGGTGATTTCAATATTTTTATTGTTCTCGATGGAAGTATAGTGTTCATTTATCACCACCAAATTAAAGTAAGGACTTTGTCCTATGAAGTTTTGAAAAAAATATAACGGGGATGTATGTAGGCCTATACATCCGCTTTGTGGATCATTTTGAGTTTTAAAATCGATGCATCGCCAAAATGATCACCAAAACGCAACTTATGTTAGCGTGATTAGTGACACGTCTTAAAAATGCGAGCAAGGTTTTCCAAATCGTATGTTTAAGAATAGTGGCGAATACTCTTAAGTATTGGGCGATTATTGGAATAAGTGTTGAACATAAAAGTTGCCCATGTTCATACGCGAATTGGTTTTGTTGAAACATTCATAAAAGCGTTTCATTGATTGCAAAGCCAATAATATTGTGAGAGCAAAACTCTAAGTTTATGGGGCATATTATAACATATGAGTTCGCATCTTGCCATTAATTTATAATGAATCCTCCCCAAGAAAATAGTTTTGGTCACAAACCATATTTCCCATGTGAGATTTTGCAAAATGGGATGTTGAAATTGATAATTCATTCGAGGGGAGAATGGCAGGAGAGATATGGAATGAATTATGATATAAATGTTGATCCTCACACCAATATATAAGAACTTGAAGGGACAATTTACATTCCAGATCTAGTGATTGCGGACATGTTAGTGACATAAATAAAGTGACTAGATCATACACTCGGCTGCTAGTGCTCCATTACATTGTGTGTCCCAACATTAAAACCAATGATTGGTAGTATAGGTCTATGTACGTCTTGCAACGCGTGATAGACTAATTGATTCCAAATAAAATTCCTCGAATAAAGAGATAAAATGGAGCAAGAAAATTAAGATGGTTGAATCGAGGTAATAAAGACCCCATAATGTTCTAGACATGAAAGTAATTGAAAAACCCGGGTACCGAAAAGCTATGAGATCTCATAAGGACATAATACAATGTCTAGTAGAGTGTGGAATCGAATAGAACTGAATCGACGTCGATAATACTATTGTATAAATAATGCGCATGATAAATATTGTAAAAGTAAGGTGAGGATCTTGGATACCGCAAGAAGTCTGAGTTCTATAAACGAATGGCCAAAGAATGTAAAGACACAAATAACTAATGAACTATGAAAGTCTCTTGATGAGATATGGTTTTTGGAACTTGAAATCCATACACATGAATGTTAAAGACAGATTGATGTTGTAAACCTCTTTATCACATATACCTTATCACAACTTTAGGCAAACCCAACACAAACACGTAACAGTTATGCGTAAACCACACCAGTTACGCTTTGCGTATAAGAAAGATTAAGAGATGAAGAACTTGGTGACTTGAATATGAATTCGTATGTATTTAGAGAGATAAAGGAAAGAAGATGAAAACAATATTCATATGAAACACACACACACACACACTCAAGCACACCCCTCAAATGACATACTTGGGGGGTATTTATAGTAAGAGAGATGATGCTAAAGGCTGGCCATGGGCCGTGAGATGGGCTTGGACATGGATTGGGTTACATGAACTTATACAAGGCTAACTTATCTAAACGTCTAACCATTTAGCTTAGCCCAATCCATGAGCCCTTTGACTATTCTAGCACGATATCTAAAACACGTTACAAAGTTCCTAAATGTGAATGACCATCACTTCTAATAAAAACTATTAAGGCTAACAATCTCCCCTAAGGGGTGGTCATTCAAATGATGCTCCATTTGATTAGGTCTTTACTTTTCTTGAGCTCGAACTTTGTGTGTAGATATAGAATAGTCTTGATTCTTTGTTCCTTCATGCTTTGTGATCGAGATAATGCGTTGTCTGCCGTTGTCAACTTCGTTGGTTTGGTATCTCCGTCTTTTCTCCACCATGCTCACACTTCTATTTGACTTTAAAGTTCCGATGAGATGAAGTTCTCTAGACTTTAAACTTTGTAGATTCTTTGACATTGACGAAGAATCATCTTTAACTTTGAGTAGCCTTTGATTATGATGAGAACTTTCATGTGTTGTTGGTATGAGCATGTGGCGAGTCTACACGATCCATCTGCTCCGGAGCTTCCATAAGAAGAAAACATAAAAACAGTTAGTAATAAGCGGATTCCGGCACTTACAAGTTTGAATTTCGAGGTGTTAACATAGTGTGAAAACACGTCTCTAATTCTCACAAGGCGTTCTGAACTGGAGTCCCACAAGTGAGATAACGCGATATACCGAAATACATCTACAGATTCGATGAGTCGCTGAGGTACACCGAAGCATCACCTCACGACTGTAGACCGTTTGAGACACTAAGCGTAATCCACGGGGAGTTCCGAAGTGACCTGTCGTCCGGTCGCTTGATGTCAATGACCACGGCGGAGTTTCCATTCAATCAGCGAAGATCACAGATGTAAAACTTCTCATAAATGTTACTGGCAGATTGCTAAGATCTGCGTAGGACTTTAGAATATATCACTTGTGTCCTTATTGATGAACAACAAGCGATGAAATGTCATGTGTTCCTATGAGATCTTTTGATGAATCTCGTGGCTCTAGACTCAATAGTGCATATTGGTTTTCTGGCGGAGACGGAGATCTCCTTCTTCAATGCAACAACTCTCTAAGAGAAATTCGATAGATTATGTAGGGTTCCCGGTGAGAATGAAAAAATCCCTTTTAAGAGAATTGAGTGGCTAGAAGGTTTAGTGCGGTGCGTCGGGTCCATGTGGCGTCTTGTCTTCAATACGGTCATCTTAGTAGCCAGTAGGATGTATTGAACCGGTTTACGCCCTAAGGTTGAATATGGAGGGCTATTTCTTTTCACCCTTTTTCATTACATTTCTTTTGAATTCTTCAACCCCTTCTTTCTCCTTTCTCACATTACTCCTTTTTTCAATCATTCCTAAGGACTTCTAGTTCTAACTATACTGATGTCCATCCTGGGTAGATCCAGGCTTTCTGGCGGATCATGGACCGTCCCTTCCTATCCAGTCACCTTATAACTCCATGACTGTCCTATTGTTTGCCATAAA